>PVJS01007537.1:0-55760 GCA_004027185.1 Glis glis | reverse complement strand
AAAAAAAAAAAAAAAAAAAAAAAAAAAAAAAAATTAAAAAAAAGGAAAATGCCAGGAACAAGGTGCCTATTTCACAGGGCTGCTGTGGAGATTACACGTGATAACACATGAAGAGCTTTACCCAATAACGGGCACATAAGTGGTCAGTTCCACCCATCCCCACTTCACTATTCCTATGGAGACAGGGCTTACCTGGCTCCCTCTACTGAAGCCTCGGGGCACAGCACCAGGGAGGCCTCCTGCCAGGCCTCTGGGAGCTGCCACCTCCCACCCAGTCCCCGCCTCTCCCGGCGATGCCCTTACCTTCGGGGCGTGCCGTCGTCGAAAGGTGGGATGATGACCACCTTCACGGTGACGGAGGTGCGCAGCAGGTCAATCATCTGGTCATGGGTCAGTGTGACCACGGCCACCTTGCAGATCTCCACCAGTCGGCTGCCTTGCCGGAGGCCGGCCTGCCAGGCGAAACCATAGTCCTCCACCTCGGCCACTGTCCCATCGTACTTCACATGGAAGCCCAGCTGTCCAAGCCCGTTCCGCCGCAGCGTCATGTCCACCGTCTCCCAGCCATTGGTCATCACCTGTAGGCGACAGGTGGGATGGAGCCTCACATGGCTGGGAAGGAGTCCCGGGGACACCAGGGTACTAGGAGGGTGGGCATCATCTGTCCCCAGCCTGGCTTCCTGGTTTCTGGAGAGAAACATGGATAAGCCACTCTGTGGCTTACCACCTCAGATACCACAGCGTCATGCGCTCTGTTCTCCAAACGTTCCCGTCTCCCTCCTTCCTCGTGTCTGCTGGGACTGCACCTCTCTGCCTGCTGTGGGCGGGTGGGTGAGCTGTGAGTAGAACAGCATGTCCTCTGGGTTGGGGTATTAAATTCTGAGTGTGACACCAGTAATATCCTAGAGAGCAGTAGCTGTCTGGAAGCTGGGGTCCCAGCATTAGAACAATGTGGAGCAGAGCCCCGGCTAAGGTCAGGGTGGTAGTGTGAAGAAGAATAAACCTTTGTTCTTTTTTTATGGTATTGGGGATTGAGCCCACAGGTGTTCTACCTCTGAGCTACACCCCCAGCCCTTTTTATTTTTTATTTGGAAACAAGGTCTTGCTAGGTTGCAGAGGGCCTCGCAAAGTAGCTGAGGTTGTCCTTGAACCTGCAATCCTCCTGTCTCGGCCTCTCAAGTCCTGGGATTACAGGTGCATGCCACTGTTCCCAGCTAAACTTTTTTTTTGGTTCTGGGGATTGAACTCAGGAACATTCTACCTCTGAGCTACCTACATCCTTAGCTCTATTTTATATTTTTTTATTTTATTTTTTTGCAGCACTGGGAATTGAACCCAGGGGCATTCTACCTCAGAGCTATACCCCCAGCCCTATTCTTTTGTTCTTTACTTTGAAACAGGGTCTCACTAAGTTGCGGAGGGCCTCACTAAGTAGCTGAGGCTAGCCGTGAACCCGGATCCTCCTGTCTCAGCCTCCCCAAGCGTGCGCCACCACGCCTGGCTTATTTTTTATTTTTAAACAGGGTCTCAGCCAGGCCTGGTGGCACATGCCTGTAGTCCCACTGCTTGGGAGCCTGAGACAGGAGGATAGCAGATTCAAGGTTAGCCTCAGCAATTTAGCAAGACCCTATTTCAAAATAAAAAATAAAATAGGGCTGGGGTATAGCTCAGGGATAGAATGCCCCTGGGTTCAGTCTCCAGTACCAAAACAAAACAATACACCAAACCAAACCAAACCAAAAAACCCTCAAAACTGGGCCTTTTTCTAGCTTGGGGGCTCACACCATATTCTTCCTCTTCATGATATCACTCTAGGAGGCACAAAACCCTTCCTATCTCCTCTGCAGATCTTCCCCAACATGGAGCCAACCAGACCACACAGGGCTTCGCCTCCAATTACTCCCTGCTCTACTCGCACGGGATGCCCCATGATGACCTATGACTGTAAAACAGAACCCGCTGAAGAGCTCTAGGCCCTCAGCATGCAAAGGTTCCCTCTTCTCAGGACAAAAAGATGAACTTCCCAAGCCATGGCTATTAAGCAAATTATATCAAGATCTGCCTGCCCTCTATTCAAATTACATTATGAAAAGAGAACAGGTAATAGTTCAAATTTCCCATGAGAAGTCATTCCCTGGCTAGAAATCATGCTATTTAATGTACCTATTAGAAGGCTGGCTTTCATACTATTCTATCACTGGAAGAAATAATTTTATGTCACATACAGACACAAATATTCCTTGCAATCTAAATCAATTACATTCTTTTTTTTTTTTTGGTGGTACTGGGGATTGCATCCAGGTGCGGTGCGTTCTACCATTGGGCTACATCCCCAGCCCTTTTTATTTTGACAGGGTCTTGATAAGTTGTCCAGACTGGTCTCAAACTTTTGATCCTCCTGTCTCAGTCTCCCCAGTACCTGGGATTACAGGCATGTGCCACTGCACCTGGATCAACTCTTCCCCCCCACCCCGTACTGGGGCTTGAACCTAGGGGCATTCTACCTCCGGGCTATACCCCCATTCCTATTTTATATTTCATTTGTAACAGGGTCTCACTAAGTTGCTGACAGTCTCACTAAATTGCTGAGGCAGGCCTCGAACCTGCGATTGGTCTCAGCTTCCTAAGTACTAGGTTTACAGGAGTATGCCATCACACCAGGCTCTAAGAGTCTGTCTTTTAGCAATGAATACTGAAACATTTATAGATGATGTGATGCCAGGGGGAAGGTAGAGAGGCAGAAGAAGCACCACTGACCATTGGTAAGTGTTGAGCTGGTAATGGGGATGGGGGTTCAAATATAATTCCCTCTACTCTTGTATATGTTTGAAATACTCCATAATTAAAAAGTAAAATTGGCCGGGCGTGGTGGCGCACACTTGTAATCCCAGTAGTTTGGGAGGCGGAGACCAGAGGATCTGGGTTCGTGGCCAGCCTCAGCTCTCTCTCTTTCTCTCTCCCTGTCTCTCTCTACTTAGTGAGGCCCTCCGCAACTTCGTGAGACCCAGTTTTAAAATAAAGTATAAAAAATAGGGCCAGGGGTGTAGCACGGAGGTAGAACGCCCCTGGGTTCAATCCCTGGTACCGCAAAAAAAAAAAAAAAAAAGTGAAATTGGCCGGGTGTGGTTGGTGCACATCTGTAATCCCAGTACTTGGGAGGCTGAGACAGATTTTAGGTTTGAGGACAGCCTCAACAAAATAGTGAGATTCTCAGCAAATTAGTGAGACCCTGTTCTTTTTTTGGGGGTACTGGGGATTGAACCCAGGGGCATTCTACCTCCAAGCTACACCCCAGCCCTATTTTTTATTCTTTACTTTGAAACAGGGTCTCACCAAGTTGCAGGGGGCCTCACTAAGTAGCTGAGGCTGGCCATGAACCTGCGATCCTCCTGTCTCAGCCTCCCAAGTACTGGGATTACAAGCATGTGCCACCACACCCGGCTCCTATTTTTTATTCTTTATTTTGAAACAGGGTCTCACTAAGTTACAGAGAGCCTCACTAAGTAGCTGAGGCTGGCTGCGAACCTGTGATCCTCCTGTCTCAGCCTCCCAAGTGCTGGGATTACAAGCGTGCGCCACTATGCCCAGCTGAGAGATCCTTTTTCAAAACAAAAAATAAAACTGGGCTGGGGGTATAACTTGGAGGCAGAATGCCCCTGGGTTCAATCTGTGGTAACACACACACACACACACACACACACACACACACACACAGTAAAACTGGTTTGAAAATAAAGATGACTGCTGTGTGCCTCAAAAGAGAAAGCTATGTAGCCAAGTGTCATGGCACATACCTATAATTCCAGTACTTGGGAGACTGAGACAGGAGGATCACAGGTTTGAGGTCAGACTCAGCAACCTAGTGAGGCTCTCAGCAACTTACTGAAACCCTGTTTCAAAATAAAAAATAAAAGGGTTGGGGGTATAGCTTGGAGGTAGAATGCCCCTGGATTCAATCCCCACTGACAGAGAGAGAGAGGAGAGAGAGCGGGCACATGCTAACTATGACTGAATTTGTCCATTTCTTCTGCTTTGGGAGTCAAAATTCTTCCCTTTGAAGCAGTTACCCTATGTCTAAAAAGTTTGGCTATGGGTCATAAAGAAAAGTCCCATGTGAGCCGGGCATGGTGGCGCTCGCTTGTAATCCCAGTACTTTGGGAGGCGGAGACCGGAGGATCAGGGTTCAAGGCCAGCCTCA
Organism: Glis glis; assembly: GCA_004027185.1. Classification (NCBI taxonomy): domain Eukaryota; kingdom Metazoa; phylum Chordata; class Mammalia; order Rodentia; family Gliridae; genus Glis; species Glis glis. The sequence goes on along the minus strand of PVJS01007537.1, from coordinate 51,562 downwards.
GCTTTCTCTCTCTCTCCCTCTCTCCCTCTCTGTCTCCTTAGTGAGGCCCTCCGCAACTTCGTGAGACCCGGTTTCAAAATAAAGTATAAAAAAAAATAGGGCGGGGGGCGTAGCGCGGAGGTAGAACGCCCCTGCGTTCAATTCCCCAGTACCACAAAAAAGAAAAAAAAAAAAAAAAAAAGAAAAGTCCCATGTGTCCACACCCTTAGAGGCCTGAGCTGTTCCCACAGAGGAAGTCCCACCTTCCAGAGAGACCCAGACCAAGTGCCTGCAATAGCTTGGCACATACTGCAGAGGCCAGGACTGCCAAATGCCACCACCAGCATCCTCCTCTCTTGTTTGGGGGAAAAGACCCCACTGCAAAACAGTTTGGAATGCCACTTAGCACCTTGCTGAGGACTACGCTTCTCAGCTTCCCTCGAGACGGGGTGAGGACAAATGACTCAGTTTTGGCAAAAGAGATATGAAATGATGGAACTTCTGCCTTGGGCTATTTTTTTTTTTTTTTGTGGTACTGGGGATGGAACCCAGGGGCATTTTCCAAGCCATACCCTCATCCCTATTTTATTCATTTATTTTGAAATAGGGTCTCATTAAGTTGCAGAGGGCCTCACTAAGTAGCTGAGGCTGGCTGTGAACCTGCAATCCTGTCTCAGCCTCCCAAGTACTGGGATTACAAGCGTGTACCACCACGCCCAGGCTCCCCAGCCCTATTTTATTTTGAAATAGGGTCTCCCTAAGTTACCATGTGCTGGCCTCAAACTTGTGATCCTCCTGTCTCAGCCTCCAAGTATTGGGATTTCAGGTGTGTGCCCCCATGCCTGGCTTACCTTGGGTTATTTTTATTTATTTATTCATTTTGAGGTGGAGTCTCCCTATGTTGCCCAGGCTGGCCTTGAGCTCCTGCAGAATCCTCTTGCCAAAGCCTCCTGAGTAACTGGGACTACAGATAGGCTTATGCCATTGCACCTGGCATACCTCAGGTTATTAAAAAGAAAACTGCCTGCTCTCCACACTCATGTGCTCTCCCTTCCTGTAGACAGGAACTTGGATGTGGAGGGACTTGGCATGACCGTGCAGATAAGTACATCTTTCCATTGGTAGGAGGGAAAGGAGGAACCACAAAATGAAGAGATGTGAGCCTGAACCGTCCCAGCCTGCCCTGACCAGCCTGAGTTCTCGCTAAGAGAAATAAACTCCCACCCAATTTTTGCTACTGGCCTCTCAGTCAATTTTAGCAGCTCAGTCTGTAACTACGGACTGCAGGTGCTTTGGGTCATTCTGAATGAGGGAGAGATCTACCTTGGCTCAGTACCCCACACCTTCTGCCTCCTTTGCTTTTGGAGCGAATCCAAGGAAGATCACGTGAAGAAGAGAACCACTCCCTGTGTTTACAAAGTTCCCCAAAGGACGCAGGGCACAGGGAGCAGCTTATGACACCCACCCACACACAGAATGGAAGAAGCCTCTGCTGTGCCCTGCAGCTGCCCTGCCCTGCTCCAGGCCCCCTGCCAAAGCTCATTTTCCTGGGGGCTGATTTGTGTGCCAGGCCCTGGGGTAAGCCCTTTCTCTGACCAATTTCACTGATATCTTTTTTTTTTTTTTTTTTTTTTTGCGGTACCGGGGATTGAACCCAGGGGCATTCTACCTCTGAGCTACACCTCCAGCCCTATTTTTTATTCTTTATTTTGAAACAGGGTCTCACTAAGTTACGGAGGGCCTCACTAAGTAGCTGAGGCTGGCCGTGAACCCGGATCCTCCGGTCTCAGCCTCCCAAGTACTAGGATTACAAGCGTGTGCCACCACACCCAGCTTTATCGGTATCTAATTTACGAGGTAGGTATAGCTAATTTGCTTATTTTGCACACGAGGAAACAGGGCAATATTAGCTGCAGGTGACTTCTTGCCTTTGGCCACTAGGCTACCTGCTGCTATGTTGCCCCTCTCCATACCACTTCTCTCTTTTATTTATTGCATTAATTGCATTTATTTATTTACGTGTGTGTGGGGTGCTGGGGATTGAACCCGGGGCATTCTGCCTCTGAGCTACACCCCCAGCCCTATTTTTTTATACTTTATTTTGAAACCAGGTCTCACGAAGTTGCGGAGGACCTCACTAAGTAGCTGAGGCTGGCTGCGAACCTGGATCCTCCGGTTTCCGCCTCCCAAGTACTGCGATTACAAGCGTGTGCCACCATGCCCGGCTTCCAAGGGGCCTTCTATCTCTGGGCTACACCCCCAGCCCTATTTTATTTTTTATTTGGAAACAGGGTCTCACTGAGTTGCTGAGAGCCTCACTAAGTTGCTGAGCCTGGCTTTGAACCTATGATCCTCCTGTCTCAGCCTCCCAAATACTGGGATTATAGACGTGCGCCACCACGCCCAGCTCACCAGCCCTATTTTTATTTTTTACTTGGAAATAGGGTCTCACCAGATTGCTCAGAGCCTTACTAAGTTGATGAGGCTGTCCTCGAACCTGTGATCCTCCTGTCTCAGCCTCCCATGTACTGGGATTACAGGTGTGTGCCACCATGCCCGGCCACATTTATTTATTTAAAAATGAGGACCCCTCATTCTTCATCAGGGTGATTCTTATTGTTCTAGCCTCAGTTTAACAGTCATTTCCTTGGGTGGTCTTCCCCTCCCCTGGGCCTGGCTCACAAGCGTGGGTGCTTGGGGGTAACATCAGTAAGGCATATCGGCTGTTGAGAGCCATGGCCAAATGGTACACTTGTGCCCCACCTAGAGGGCACAAGCTAGAGTGGGTACCATCCCACTTTAGCTGACCACTGCCCTTGCAAATGTGGGCCTAGTATAGCCAAATCCCCCAAGTTTTCAAGAGAAGCCAGAAAGCCAGATTCATAGCTCTTCTAGTTAGTAAGCTTTGGTAACTAAGTACATCTGGAGCTGTGGCCAACCTATGGATTGGAGACCTCCTTGACAGGTTTTCCTGACATCCTCAGCACCCTCCTTTTACCCTCTTGGCACTTGTAACTGCTTTCAACATCTGTCCAGGATGGGAGTCCCACCAAGGTAGGCCTGGGCTCATTATGGGCACTGCCATATCTCAGCACTGCCCAGCCCAGGGCCAGCACGTGGTAAAACCTGTGCGCTTCATGAAGGGATGCGGTTTGTTCAGTGTGCCCGGGGTGGTGGAGCCAGCCTGCCTGGGTCTGAAACCCAGCTCTGCCAGGGGAGGACGTGGACAGCTCAGCCCATGGGACATCACAAGGAAGAGAACCGCTGTCATGGGAATTTCAGATCGGCCTGCCCCTTCACAGGAGATGGCTTATGTCATCGCTTCCCAGCCCACTGGTTCCTTGGCAGGTTTCGAGTGTTGAGACTGAAAGTGGGGGACGGCTGTGGAAATGTGCTCTAAAGGGCTGCACTAACAGTAGGCACGGGGGTGGGCGTGGGCCAGAGTGGCACTGGGAGGATATGGGTAAAGCATGTAACCGGGTACAGTGCCTGGCACGGTCCCTGCTCAAGAAAGGCGAGCTGCTGTCAGGATCTGGGGAGGTGGAATGGCCTGTCTCTGAAGAAGCGAGGCTCTCCTCTTGCTCTGGGCCCTGGGCAAGGAGCTTTACCCCTCTGGGCCTCAGTTTCCTCGTCTGTGAAGTGGGGCTGGCTTTCATGAGGAAGAAAGGCAAAGCCATGCAAAGGGCCGAGCAGGGTCTGACACAGTTGGCACTGATGCTGTTACTAGGACAGCACGTAGTTCATGCTCACCAAGTGTCTACTGTGCGCTAGATACCGGCCCGGGTGCTGAGGACATAGTAGTGAACAAGCACCATGTAAGCACGTGTCAGCTGGCGGGAAAATAGGTGGCCATACACACTGGACCAAGCTGGGAAACGGGGCTGTATCTTAGACAATGAGACCCCAGTGACACTGGACCGAAGGCCTGCAGGGAAGAAGCCACGGGGGGAATCAAAGAAAGGGTATGTCAGCGAGAGGGCACAGGCAGTGCACAGGCCCTGCGGCCGCACACTTGCCTAGCACATTGGAGAAACTGCAGAGGTCTGTGTGGCTGGGGCAGAGAGCGACGGGGAGAGGGGGCTAGAAAGTCAGCAGGGAGCTGAGCATCCAGGGCCTTGGGGGCCAGCGTAAGGACTTTGCCTTTTAGCTACAGTGAGCTGAGGGTTTGGAGCGCTGCAGAGATGTGATCAGATCCCCCGACTCCCATGTTGAGAATATGACTCCCATGTTGAGAATACACCACAAGGAAGTAAAGATGGAAATGAGAGTCTAGTAGGAGGCTACAGCAGTAATCCCGGAGAGACACCGACGCTGGGCTGGGGTGGGGCCACCTGTGAAGGTGGAGTGGACAGAACAGGTGTGAGTATGAGAGAGAGGAGCCCAGGCCAGTGCCAAGGTTTCTGACATCAGAAAACAGAGGGATGGACTTGCCCTTTACTGAGACAGGAGAATGGAGGCCACGTTTATAAGTCTCAGGGGTCGCTCAGACAGCCCAGTGGAAATGCCGAGGAAGCAGTTACGAGACCTGTCTTGAGTTTGAGCACAAGTAGGTTTTAGAGTTGGAAAAAACCCTGGATTCAGACTCTAGTTCTGCTGCCTACTGCCTCTAAGATCTCACGTAAGTGAATATCTGTACCTCTTGTGCCTCAGTTTCCTCACTGACATGTGGGAACAAGAGCCAGACCTATACACTTGGAGTGGATGTGAGGATTATGTGAGATATGCATGTAGACCGCTTAGCACAGAGCAGGGGTTCAAAAACCTCCTTCAACTAACCAGCCACTGGTCCACACCAGCCCTGTTCTAAGCATATGAGATCAGCAAGTGGGCAGATGGAGGCCTGGGTGCCTGGACCTCACCTCCAAACAGGCAGTGTCAACATTAGCTACTGTCATTCCATGAAAGAGCACGAACTGTGAAGTCTGGGAAGCTGAGAACAGGGCTTTCCCAAGACAAGCTGAACTTAATGAGACAGCGCAAAGCCTAGAAGGGCGAGGACAGCTGCCCGGCACAATGGCATGGGGCAGGCAGAGCCCCCCAAGCCAGACAAGCTTGTCCAGGCAACATGACTCATCCAATCTTCAATACTTGCACATGATATAGGATGCTTTTTATTCCCATTTTCCAGTTTGGGAAACAGAGTCACACAGAGGCTAACTTGGTTAGAGGACACACAAATGGAAAGTGGTAATGCTGGGACTTGGAGGAGGACTTTAGAACATGTGTTCGTGTGTGTGTGTGTGTGTGTGTGTGTGTGTGTGTGTGTGTGTGTGTATATTGAACCCAGGAGTGCTCTACCACTGAGCTACACTCCCAGTCCTTTTAATTTCTTACCTTGAAAAAGGGCCTTGCTAAGTTGCTGAGGTTGGACCTGAATCTGTGATCCTCCTGTCTCAGCCTCCCAAGTACTGGGATTACAAGTGTGCGCCACCACACCCGGCTCCTACTTGCCTTTCTAACATAAGCTTAAACTTACTTTTTTTTTTTGCGGTACTGGGGATTGAACCCAGGGGCATTCTACTTCTGAGCTACACCCCCAGCCATATTTTTTATTCTTTATTATTATTTTTTTTTTGTGGTACCGGGGATTGAACCCAGGGGCATTCAATGAGCTACACCCTCGGCCCTATTTTTTATCCTTTTTATTGAAACCGGGTCTCACAAAGTTGCGGAGAGCCTCACTAAGTAGCTGAGGCTGGCCGTGAACCCGGATCCTCCGGTCTCTGCCTCCCAAGTACTGGATTACACGCATGTGCCACCAAGCCTGGCCTTATTCTTTATTTTTGAAACAGGGTCTCACTAAGTTGCAGAGGGCCTCACTAAGTAGCTGAGGCTGGCCGCGAACCCAGATCCTCTGGTCTCAGCCTCCCAAGTACTGGGATTACAAGCGTGCGCCACCACGCCCGGCTAAACTTACTTTTTCCACCACTTCCTAGGGTTAGCCAAGGTGTTGTCATGGGAAGCCTCAGATCTCTGGTCCAAACCTTCTCCAGGATGAACTTAGGCTGCAGGACCTACCAAATCCACAGTGCATAAGTGACAATTCTGATTCTCTTGGGACTGGGCAAGGGGAAGTATTTTAGTGGTTCCTAAGGCCTCTGCCAACCACATGACCTGCTGCACCACTCGAGAGTGAGCTGGCTTGACTTCCTCCCTTCCTTTCTTCTTTTTTGGTCCTGGGGATTGAACCCAAAGACATGCTACCTCCAAGCTATACCCCCCCAGCCCAATTTTATTTCTTATTTGGAAACAGGGTCTCGCTAAATTGCCGAGGCTGGCTTTGAATCTGGGATCCTCCTGTCTCAGTCTCCCAAGTAATGGGATTACAAGTGTGTGCCACTATACCCAGCTTTTTTAAAAATTTGAAACAGGGCCTTACTAAGTTGCTGAGGGCCTTGCTAAGTTATTGAGGCTGGCCTCAAACTTGAGATCCTCCTGTCTCAGCTTCCCAAGTACTGGGATTACAGGCATGTGCTACCATGACCGACTATGGGAACTCTCTTTCTTACCTTCAGTCTCTGGACAATTTCCCTTATGTCCTCCACAGAGCCCTCTGCGGCCTGTAGAAAGATGTGGTCCCCTCGGCCATAGAAGATTTTCAGCGTCGAGGCGTCTGGGGTCCAGCCAATGACGTCCCCGCAGTAGCAGTTGAACACCACTTCCTTGGTGCGCAGGTCTAGAAGCACCACAAACTCATTGGAAATTCCCAAGATGCAGTCAATCTCCGTGCCCTGGGCATAGTCCTGAGCCGCCACCCGCCAGGCAATGGCCCCTGCGCTGTGCTGCTCGGCGCCCGCCCGGGCCTTCGTCTTCTCCTTCTTCTTGGAGGTCAGGGAGATGAGGTTGAATTTGCCTGTGGAGTCGATGGGCGTGTTGGAGACACAGTTTTCAGCCAGGTCCTTGAGGTACTCCTGGCGGGTCCTGGTGGCCATGGTGTGGAACTTGTCAGACTTGTGTGCAGCATTCTCAGCGTTGATCACCTTGGCCAGCAAGAAGTCTCTGAAAACATCGGATTTGCGGAATGTGGTTCCACTGGGGATGGGGGGGCCGAAAGGAGGAGCGTCTTTGGATCGGGTTACGGCCATGCTGAGGAAAGAGAAATCATTCAGCTGTGGAAAGAAAGCACTCACTCTTCTTTTTTTGGGACTGGGGATTGAACCCAGGGGGCACTGTACCTCTGAGCTACATCCCCAGCCCTTTCTAAAATTTTTTTATTTATTTTTTATTTTTTTGTGGTACCGGGGATTGAACCCAGGGGCATTCTACCTCCGAGCTACACCCCCGGCCCTATTTTTTATCCTTTATTTTGAAACCGGGTCTCACAAAGTTACGGAAGCCTCGGAAGCCTCACTAATTAGCTGAGGCTGGCCACGAACCCGGATCCTCCGGTCTCAGCCTCCCAAGTACTGGGATTACAAGCGTGCGCCACCACGCCCGGCTCAAATTTTTTTATTTTGATCAGGCATGGTGGTGCATGCCTGTAACCCCAGTACTTGGGAGGCTGAAATAGGAGGATCAAACATTTTTATTTTTTAATTTTGAAACAGGGTCTCACTAAGTTGTGGAGGGCCTCACGAGGTTGCTAAGGCTAGCCGCAAACCTGCGATCCTCCTGTCTCAGCCTTCCAAGTACTGGGATTACATGCATGTACCACCACACCCGGCTTCGTTTTTACTTTGGATATAGTAGATATTTGAACATCCACTGGGATTGAAGGATAGTTCCCCAAGTATTGTTTAATTTCAGTCATTCTTTTTTTTTTTTTTGGTATTGGGATTGAACCCGGGGACATTCTACCTCTGAGCTACACCCCCAGCCCAATTTTATTCCTTATTTGGAAACAGGGTCTCACTAGGTTGCTGACAGCCTTGCTAAGTTGCCGAGGCTGGCTTCGAACCTGCGATCCTCCTGTTTCAGCCTCCCGAGTACTGGGATTACAAGCGTGTACCACCATGCCTGGCTCCCTTTTTAGTTTTTATTTTGAAACAGTCTGGCTAAGATGCTGAGGGTCTCTCTAAATTGCAGCCAGCCACTCTGCGCATAGTCTAATGGCACCTCCCTGCCCCTTTTTCTTCCCTACTCTCTGACCCTGCATAGGTCACAAGCTAGTGCTTAGCTGGGCCGAGAGGAGAAGGGCCGGTGGAGAAACAAGAGCTAACCAGGCTCCTACCCCCCGAGGCTTCCAGGCAGGTGCACCTCTGAGCTGGGAGTGGGTGATGATCTGCTGTTGAGTCAAGTTTGGAGATTTGATGTCTATCTTGGATGTGACATTCTAATGACTAAACGGAGTTAAAACTCACTGGCCTTTGGGCACACCATTTCTGAAAGGAGACAGAAAGGCCAAGGCATCTAAAAGGGTATTCACACAAGAACAGGGGAAGATGCTTTCATGCACGGTAATAGCAGGAGTTGATGTAAAGGAACAATGAGTTAGCCAAGCTGTGCAACCTATTCGTCCTCAACTTAGGAGTACTGAGAGTTCCTACTGTTCCTCTTCCTGTTGTAGGATAATTTTGTAAATAAATGGAGAACTACTCCATGCAACCCAAATACCATCCAGTCCTATTTATTTATTTATTTATTTATTTATTTATTTATTTATTGTGGTTCTATGGATTGAACCCAGGGGCATTCTACCTCCAAGTTATACCCCCAGCCCAGTTTTAAATTTTTGTTTTGAAAGAGGGTCTCACTAGGTTGCAGAGAGTCTCACTACATTGCTCAGGCTGTCTTTAAACCTGAGATCCTCCTGTCTCAGCCTCTCAAGTACTGGGATTACAGGTATGCACCACCACTCCTGGCCTTGATCCCCATCTTTTTTTTTTGCGGTACCGGGGATTGAACCCAGGGGCGTTCTACCTCCGAGCTACACCCCCGGCCCTATTTTTTATTCTTTATTTTGAAACAGGGTCTCACTAAGTTGCGGAGGGCCTCACTAAGTAGCTGAGGCTAGCCACGAACCCTGATCCTCCAGTCTCAGCCTCCCAAGTACTGGGATTACAAGCATGCGCCACCACTCCTGGCCCCCCTTTATATTTTGAAACAGGGTCTCACTAGGTTCCTGAGACTGGCCTTGAACCTGCAATCATCCTGTCTCAACTTCCCATGTACTGGAATTATAGGTGTGCACCACTGTTCTCAGCTTCTCTTTTCTTTTTGCAGTACTGGGGATTAAACTCAGAGCTTTGCATATGCTAGGCATGCACCCTACCTCCAGTTACATCCCCATTTTGAGACATGGTCTTGTTAAGTGCCCAGGCTGGCCTCAGCGATCCTCCTACCTCAGCCTCCCAAGTAGCTAGGATTACAGGCATGCACCACTGGGTCTGGCTAAGAAACAGATTTCTACCAATGTTCAGCAGATACAGGTTTAACATTTCCCCAAATGGTACACATGTTCTTCAAAGGCCACACAAACCAGACAAGCTTTCCTCTGGGAACTCTCGTGGGCATGGCCTTGCCCACAGCAGGGGGATGGATGAGATGACCTTGCCAGTCCCTCAAGTCTAATTCCCAATTGTGCTTCATGGACGGGCAGAGCTTTGCAACTTCATTCAGCACCTGGCTGCTTAGAGTAACAGATTTTGGCTTTTCTCACAGTCCTGATTCATGATTTTAAGAATCATGGAACTGCAAGCTGCTGAAGGTTTCTGGACAATCAGAACAGCTGGTCCCTCACTTCCCAGCAGGAGGGACCGGGCTTGTTTATAATCCAGACTTCAGGGATGATGCTACTGTGCTATTCAGCAAAGGCACCCTTGAAACAGGAAAGGATACAACTTATTACATGACTGGGAGACAGTGAGACGGCTAGGTCTCCTGATCCCTGAGCTCAGTGAGTATTTCTAGAACACTCACAATTATTTATTCAACAATTATTTCCTCAGTGCCTAAAATGTTTGGGCCACGCACTTGTCTAGCCAGCCCTTTAGGGCTCACTATGCACCAAGCAATGAGCCAAGACAGATATAGGGAGATAAATGTTATAAGACCTTCAAGAGAGGCAGGAGCCACATAAGAAAAATAAATTTTGTTTTTTGTTTTGTTTTGCAGTGCTGGGGATGGAGCTCAGGACCTCACATGTGCTAGACAAGTGCTGTAAGTTGCTTTTATGCTGTGACAGGTGCTGTCTGGGAAATGTGCTTGGAAAGAGCACATGGATGGGGTAACTGGAGGGTGTCAGAGGCACGTCTGGCTCAGTCTTGAAGGACGATTAGAAAGCCACTGAGGGCCAGGCGTGGTGGCGCACGCTTGTAATCCCAGTACTTGGGAGGCTGAGACAAGAGGATCCCGGTTTGCGGCCGGCCTCAGCTACTTAGTGAGGCCCTCCGCAACTTAGTGAGACCCTGTTTCAAAATAAAGAATAAAAAATAGGGCTGGGGGTGTAGCTAAGAGGTAGAATGCCTCTGGGTCCAATCCCTAGTACTGAAAAAAAAAAAAGCCCCTGAGGGGGAGGCTGGGGTCCAGAGAGCAGAGGGCAGTCAGGCTGGGAGGGGGGCGGGGCCCCAGGCTCCCTCCCAACAGGGTCAGGGTCACCCAGAGAGTAGCTGCCTGTGGGAAAGAAGAAGGTGGGTGAGGGGCAGCTTTGGTTGTATCTTTAACAGTTTCTTTCGTTAAAAATAAGGAAAAGAGGGAGGGCTGAAGCAAAGAAAGCAAAATGTTAACATCTGTTAAATCTGGTGGTGGGCACATGGGTGTCTGTTATATTATTTTCTGCACTTTTCAGAATGTTTGAAATATTGCATAATTTTTTTTTCCGTCCAGCACTGGGGATGGAACCCAGGGCCTCATACATACTAGGCAAGTGCTCTCTACCACTAAGCTACGCCCCCAGCCCTCAATAAAAGTATCATAAATTATCAAAAGCAAGGTTTGTGTGACAGAAAGAAGTCTCTCTGAAGATAAGCAGAGGTTGGCCTGGAGAGGTAGGGGGTAGGGACAGACTATTGGGAGAAGCCAGGTAGAAGGGGAGGGGAGGGCAGAGTGGGGACAATGGGGAGAAGGGCTGCCAGGCCACCTTAGCACCCCTGTCTCTGATGTACAAGAAGGCTGCCTCCTCCTCTCTCGTGTGTGCATGAACATCTCCCATCCTCCCTCGCCAGGGCTACGTCTCAGCTACTTCTGGACCCTGGCATCATCTAAGTGTCCTCAGCCCCGTGGAGAGCCCAAGGTGCCAGCACTCTGGAGCTGCTGCCTATGTCCCAGGAGCAAACAGGCTGGGGAGAGGGGACTCAGGCCTGGGACAAGTCAGTAAGGTGGCCCTGCCACACAGTGTGCTGGCTCCCAGCAGCCACCAGGCACCACGTCCAGCACAGGGATTCTCATCAGCAAGCGCTGCACACCATAATGCACCTCCCTTCTCTGGGATGCCCAGCTGATACAAAAAACTGGTAAATTCTAGCAATTCTGCAAGACTACCAATGTACCTGCTGTTAATCTAGTACTCCCATTTGAGGAATTTATTCTACAGCTGCACACTTGGTCACAGGTGCAATGAGAGTAGAAACAATTGCAGACACCAGGAAATAGCCCCGCTGTCCATCAATGGAGGACAGTGGGAGATTATCACACACCCATATAAGAAAAGGTTCAGGAGTCATAAAGAATGAAAAGCACTTTATGTACTGGTATGGAAAGATCTCAAAGACTGTTGAATAAAAAAAATACAGGATGCAGATCAGTGTGTGCAGTATGTTACCACTTGTGTTAAAAAGGTAGAAAAGAAGAGCCGGACATGGTGGTGCACGCCTGTAATCCCAGTACTTGGGAGGCTGAGACAGGAGGATTGTAGGTTCGAGGACAGTCTCAGCAAGTAGTGAGACTCCTATCAACCTAGTGAGACCCTGTTTCCAAATAAAAACAATAAAATAGGGCTGGGGGTGTAGCTCAGAGGTAGAATGCCCCTGGGTTCAATCCCCAGTGCCCCCCCCACACACATGAAAAAATAAAAATAGAAAAGAAGCCATGTGTGTTGGCACTTTCCCTGTAATCCTAGTACCTAGGAGGCTGAGACAGGAGATTGCAGGTTCAAGGCCAGCCTCAGTAACTTAGCAAGGCCCTCAGAAACTTAGTGTGTTCCTGTTTCAAAATAAAAAATAAAATAGGAGCTGGGCATGGTGGCACATGCCTATAATTACAGTACTTGGGAGGCTGAGACAGGAGGATCTCAGGTTTGAGTCCCTCAGCAAGACCCTGTTTCAAAATAAAAATAAAATGGGGCTGGTGGTGTAGCTTGGAGGTAGAATGCCTCTGGGTTCAACCTCCAGTACCCAAATAAATAAATAAATAAAAAGGCTGGGGGTGTAGCTGAGAGGTAGAACACCCCTGGGTTAAATCTCTGGCACCCCCCCAAGGTAGAAAAGACATACTCACATGTATTTGCTTTAATCTCAATAAAGGATCAGGATACACAAGGTGCAGCTGGCATGGCTGCCTCCGTAAGACGACTGGGTGGTCAGGGAGAGATTTTTATCTACATACCCTTTTGTATCTTTTGAATTTCAAACCATCCTCAAAAATGGAAACAGGCACACACAGTGCTGGGGCCACGCTGCCAGCCTGATATGGTTACAGAGTGGGTGGTCTCCATGGACCACAGCTCTCCCCTCCCACCCACTGCCCTGGGTGAGCACTGTTGGGAGAGTACAGAACAGGGTTGAGGCCTGGGTTGTTTGTGAACTAGAACCCCTCAACTCCCTCCACAGGTGGTCTGCCTTCCCTGCCCCATCCTTCTGTTCCCAGATTTCCCCTAGGCCAGTCACTCTTGGGCCTCTCTATTCTCATGGTCTGGTTCCCAGGCCTGGCTGGTCATTTGGCTCTAAGATAGACACCCATCTTCAACCAGGTCAGTGGGCCTCCATTCCAGGGCTTCTGCTCAACTCCTGGGAAAGAAAACCTCTCTTATTGCCAGATCTGCAGCAGGGAGGGTGCTAGCAGAGAGCGGCCGGAAAGCGAAGCGCCACCCAGGAAGTGGTGTGCACCCGCCGTGCCTCCACGTGTCACTTTCAGACCCAATGCACACAACTGCTCTGTCTCCAGTCAGACTGAGGGGCTTTTCAGTTACTTGGAACAAAAGATCCCAGGCAAATACGATCCCTGCCAGCTTCCTAATCAGAACTGGGTGCCAGGCCCCTCGGTGCTTGGAATCACTCCATGAGACAGGGAGCGTGTGGATGGACAGAGCCCCAGCCTGGCTGAACGCCCTCTTTCTGCACACTGCCTGCGGCTGGCAGCCGGCCCTGGCGCATCCAGTGGGTGTGCAAGGGGACAGTGGGTTGGCGGCGCGTACCTGTAGCAGACATTATCAGTGCAGGGGTTGTGGACTCGCACGATGATGAAGACATGCTGAAAGTGTGAGCGGATGTTCTTAGGGGTGAAAGGTAGTGCTCCGGGCTCCTGGAAGATGATCGTCACGATGTCATTCCCAATGTGCCTCTTCCTTAGTAGCTGGTAAATGGGCATCAGAGGTGGGAGAGAAAAGCATCACAAGTCAGCTCGAGGGGTCCCGCCTGGATCATGGAAACAGCTCCTGGCTGTCTCCTGCTCCCACTCACCCCCATGGCGGGCAGCACCAGAGCAGGTCACATCCTCCTGTGGCTCCATCGCACTCAGGGGAGAGAACACGTCCCATCATGGCCTCAGAGGCCCCACACGGCCTGCCCCATCCCACTGCGCTTGCTGCTCCTCAAACATAGAAACGTTTCCTCTCGTGGGCCTCGGCACTGGCCTTCCCTCTGCCTGCAACGGTCTTGCCCCCATCCCTACGAGGCTTCCTTCCTTGCCCCCTCAGGTCTCTGCTGAAATGTCCCCCACTGGAGGCCTTCGCTACCCACCTTCCCCACGGCCTGCCCCGCTCCGCCTCGTCACTTCACGCGTATGGAGAGCAGCACACACTGGCTGTCCCGCTCCTGCGTCTTCCTTGTCTGTCTCTTCCCACTCAAGTGTTAGCACCAGGAGAACAGGGATTTTTGTCTGTTTCATTCACTGCCACAACTGTGTCCTTAGTACCTAGAACCAGGCCTGGCACAAGGGAGCACTACAAGAAATAGTCCTTACTGAAGGAGAGCCCCGGCAGGGGCCTTGGACTGCTCAGACCCACATTTATGGACAAGGGCGGAGTCTGACCAGAGGCTGTGGGCGGGGCCAATTCCAGGCCACCAGACCTCTTCAGGACACCTGGGTTGAGAAGGTCAGGACAGCTGTCTGCGATGGGCCCAAGGTAGCCTGGCCCTCTCCCTTGCTTGTCAGTGTGAGGAAGACTCTGGAACCTAAGCAGGTGGTGATGTATTCATGGTGGTCTGCTTATGTACTAGGATTAGTCATTCTGTGTGTGTGTGTGTGTGTGTGTGTGTGTGTGTGTGTAGCACTGGGGATTGAACCCAGGGGCATTCTACCTCTGAGATACACTCCCAGCCCTATTTATTTTTTGTTTTAAAACAGGGTCTCTCTAAGTTGCTAAGACTGGCCTCAAATCTGGGATCCTCCTGTCTCAGCCTCCTAAGTACTAGGATATGTCATTCTTATATACAGAAGTTTAGACTTCATGTAAGTGTTAAGGGATCCTCGATGGCAAGAGGAGTCCCATGCTGCTCTGCGTGAGGTGGCTTGCAGTGCAAAATTCAGACACACTGAGTGGTGAAACTCATCCTACCTTCTTTATGTGTGTTCTGAACTTCTTTAAATTGAATTGCTATTTAAAGGGCCTGTGTACTGTGGCTGGTCCTATACTGGAATCACTTTATACCCATATCTTAAAGTTACAACCTCACCCCTGAACCTTCAACATAACCCTGAGAGGCAGTCATAACTCATTTTACTTTTTTGATACTGATTGAACCTAGAGACATTCTACCTTTGAGCTACACCCCAGCCTGATTTTATTTCTTTTTTTCTTTTTTTTTGCGGTACCGGGGGTGGAACCCAGGGGCGTTCTACCTCCGAGCTACACCCCCGGCCCTATTTTTTTTATACTTTATTTTGAAACCGGGTCTCACGAAGTTGCGGAGGGCCTCACTAAGTAGCAGAGGCTGGCCGTGAAGCCAGATCCTCCGGTCTCCACCTCCCAAGTACCAGGATTACAAGCGTGCGCCACCACGCCCAGCTTCCAATTTTATTTCTTATTTGGAAACAGGGTCTTGCTAGGTGGATGAGTCTCACTACTTGCTGAGGCTGTCCTCAAACCTGCAATTCTCCTGTCTCAGCCTCCCAAGTACTGGAATTACAGGCGTGCACCACCATGTCTGGCTCATTTTATCCTCTTTTACATACAAGGAAATTTTGGCTCACAGAGGGTAAGCAACTCGTCATATGTCATCCAGTGATGGAAGGAAAGAGCCAGGATTCCTACCCACTGCTGCTGGTCTTTCCATGTCAAGCTTTCCCCCACCAGGCCTGCAAACGGCAAGAGCAGGCACCGCCTGCCTCCTGCGCCCTCCCAGAGGCCGCCCACCTCATCCCGTGTTTCCACACACCGGAGCGTGGCCCTTTCTTAAGGACAATGAGACACAGGCACCACGACTGGGCCCAAATGAGAGAGGAAGAACCTGAGGTGAAGGGAGGAGAAATCACTGAGGTCACACAGCTAGCAAGCGGCAAAGAGAACTCAAGCCCAGGTCTCACCCTGAGCCCAGTGAACCCAGGGGCATTCTACCCCTGAGCTACGCCCCAGCCCTTTTTATTTTTTATTTTGAAACAGGGTCTCACTAAGTTACCACGCACTGGCCTTGAAACTGTGATCTTCCTGTCTCAACCTGACACGGATATTCTTTGTTTTTGTGTGTAGTAATAGGGAATGAATCCAGAGGCTTTCTATCTCTGAGCTATACCCCAGCCCTATTTTATTTTTTCTTTTGAAACAAGGTCTCTCTAAGTTGCTGAGAGTCTTACTAAATTGCTGAGGCTGGTCTTGAACCTGAGATCTTCCTGTCTCAGCCTCACATGTACTGGGATTACAGGTGTGCGCTACCACACCCAGCTGAGACCAATGTTTTTAATAGTAGTTAATATTAGCTTAACCTTATGAATTCACTGACTTGTGACCATTTTTGTCCTAAAAGCCTAATGATGTCACCTGCACCAACAGGTAAATATATACACTTCCAGCTGGGCGTGGTGGTGCACGCTT
Source organism: Glis glis (assembly GCA_004027185.1). Lineage (NCBI taxonomy): Eukaryota > Metazoa > Chordata > Mammalia > Rodentia > Gliridae > Glis > Glis glis. Next base: position 35,460 of record PVJS01007537.1, on the reverse strand, counting down.
GTAATTCCAGTACTTGGGAGGCTGAGACCGGAGGATCCCGGTTCGCTGCCAGCCTCAGCTACTTAGTAAGGCCCTCTGCAACTTAGTGAGACCCTGTTTCAAAATAAAGAATAAAAAAATAGGGCTGGAGGTGCAGCTCGGAGGTAGAATGCCCCTGGGTTCAATCCCCAGTACCGTAGGAAAAAAAAAAAAATATATATATACCCACACACACACACTTCCTAGCCGGGCATGGTGGCACACGCTTGTAATCCCAGTACTTGGAAGGCTAAGACAGAAGGATCGCAGCTTTGAAGCCAGTCTCAGCAACTTAGTGAGGCTTTCAGTAACTTAGCGAGACCCTGTTTCCATATAAGAAATAAAATAGGTTCTGGGGGTGTAGCTCAGAGGTAGAAGGCCCCTGGTTTCTACTCCCAGTACCGCAAAAACAAACAAAAAACCTATATATACACACTTCCTAAATTCTCAGGACTCTGGGGTTTCTGTTTATTAGAAACTAGGAGTTTAGCTGGGGGTGGTGGCGCACACTTGTAATCCCAGTACTTGGGAGGCTGAGACAGAAGGATCGCAGATTCGCAGCCAGCCTCAGCAACTTTGTGAGGCCCTCTGCAACTTAGTGAGACCCTGTTTCAAAATAAAAAATAGGGCTGGGGATGTAGCTCAGAGGTAGAATGCCACTGGGTTCAATCCCCAGTACCACAAAAATAAACCGTGCCCCCAAAAAAACCTAGGAGTTTGTTCCCCAGGCCCAGTCCACATGGTGTGTTCAGAAGAGTAGCTAGTTGCACCAGCAGCCTCTTGGTAGTGGGTGTCTGCTGTTGTTGCCCACCCAGCATCCTTTCCTTCTCCTAGAAGCTACCTAACCCCTCTGGGAAGCACCTCCCTGAGATGCTTGGTACAGCTCAGTCCCTGTACCACGTAGAACTGACCCCCCCTCTAGGGCGGGCATGTACCGAAGTCTTGCCTAATAGGTTCATTGCATCCCCACCCCAGGCCCAGAGACTGGCATGTGAATGGTTCAGCAAGGTTCAGCCCTGGCATGTTTCTGGGACAACAGGAAGGAACACTCTTTTTACCCTGGTGTGGCTAAGATGGTGGGATGCGAGGTAGGACTGCATCTTTGCCACTACTTAGGCCACTATTTAGACATGCGAATAAAGCTGTGTCAAAGAAAAGCAGAGGCAAGAAGTGGAGAAAGCTGGGCATGGTGGTTCACACCGGTAATCCCAATTACTTGGGAGGGTGAGATAGGAAGATCACAGGCTCGAGGCCAGCCTCAGCAACTTAGCAAGGCCCTCAGCAACTTAGCAAGATCTTGTCTCAAAATAAAACATAAAGCTGGGCGTGGTGGTGCACGCTTGTAATCCCAGTACTTGGGAGGCTGAGACAGGAGGATTGCAGGTTTGAGGACAGTCTCGGCAAGTAGTGAGACTTTCATCAACCTAGTGAGACCCTGTTTCAAAATAAAAACAAAAGATAGGGCTGGGGGGTGTAGCTTGGAGGTGGAATGCCCCTGGGTTCAATCCCCAGTACCAATAAATAAATAAATAAATAAAACATAAAATAGCATTGGGGGTTGGCTCAGAGGTAGAATGCCCCTAAGTATCTTTTTTGGTAACCTCCAGTACCAAAAAAAAAAAAAAAAAGGAAGTGGAGAGAATTCCTAAGACTGTGCTCCTAGATCCAGCCACACCTAAAGCTAGTCCTCTCACAGAACCTCAGCATTACATAGCCCACTAAATCTCATTTTTTTGTTTATACCAGTTTGGTTTGAGTTTGCAATTAAAATAATGCTAATTCATTCCTCTTTTCCCTAAGATCAGTGATGACTCCACACCCTTGAGGGGAGCTGGGATAGGGAAAGGCAAGCAGGGTGGCCAGGGACCAGCAAGAACTGGTATTGAACAGGCATCAAACCACACCTGACTTAGTCTCTAGCTCCCAGGTGAAGTGACCACAACAGCATGGGTCTCGGAAGCCAGGGGCCTCCATCTGATCCACAGGACGAACCAATACTGGGCGGGCAACCAACCACCTGCCACGGGGAGGGAGAGTGCCTTGGCCCAACTGTGCACCACCTGGAAATACTGACCTGCTGCCTGTTGTTGGGGGTGTAAGGGAGCAGGGTGGAGACGTGGAACATGATCTCGTAGTCCTGGTACGTCGTGTAGAGGGAGTGGGTTCCCGTGGAGTCGGCTGGGACAGAAACACAAGTTAGTACCACATTCCCAAAGCTTCTGGGTTTTTGCCATAGCCCACATACCATCTGTGCTAGTTTTTAACTTGATGCTTTTACTTAAATCCACTCTTTAAAATGAAATAAATTTAGATGAAAAGGAAACCTCCCGCTATACACTCACCCGACTGATTAAAAGTAACAAGGGTTGGTGAGGATGTAGAGAAACTGGAACCCTTCGTGTGGAAGGTAGGTGTGTAAATTGATGCAACCACACTGGAAAACTTTTTGGCAATATTTCTTAAACCTGACAGGCTTAACTGATAACCCAATGCTTCATCTCCTAGGACAAAGCCTAGAAGGATAACATACACATGCCCTGGGATGCAGGTACAAGAATCTTCAAAGGTCAAAGAATGGACCAAAAGTCAGGTATGGTGGCACACACCTGTAATTCCAGCTGTCAGGGAGGCTGAGGCAAGAGGATCACAAGTTTGAGGCCAGCCTGGGTAATTTAGCCAGACCTTGTCTCAAAACTAAAGAAGCCTGGAGGTGTGTAGCTGAGTGGTAGAGCACCCTGGATTAAATCCTCGGTACCAGCTGGGTATGGTGGCGCATGCATGTAATCCCAGTACTTGGGAGGGGCTGAGACAGGAGGCCAACCTTTGCAAGTAGTGAGACTCTAATCAACCTAGTGAGACCCTATTTCCAAATTAAAAAAAATAAAATGGCCGGGCGTGGTGGCGCACGCTTGTAATCCCAGTACTTGGGAGGCGGAGACCGGAGGATCCGGGTTCGCGGCCAGCCTCAGCTACTCCGTGAGGCCTCCGCAACTTCGTGAGACCTGGTTTCAAAATAAAGGATAAAAAATAGGGCTGGGGGTGTAGCTCGGAGGTAAAATGCCCCTGGGTTCAATCCCCGGTACTGCAAAAAAAAAAAAAAAAAAATAGGGCTGGGGTGTAGCTTAGAGGTAGAAAGCCTCTAGGTTCAATTCCCAGTACCACAAGTAATGAATGAATGAATGAATGAATGAATGAATGAATGAATAAATAGATAAATCAATAAACCAATAAATCCTTGGTACCACATATGCAAAAAAATTTGACGAACACACGGTGGTATATTCATATGGTGGAAAAATATACAGCCAGGAAAAGGAACAAGGCACAGCTGCAACATGGGTTGAATCTTATGCATATGACACGTGAAAGATACCAGATACAAAGGAGCACACACTGTGTGATTCCACTTATGTTTTGTGCAAAAGCAGGTCAAAGTATACTGTTTAGAGATGCATATGGAAGGAACAAAACTATGAACAAAAGCAAGGAAATAGGCCAGGCATGCTGGTACACGCCTGTAATCCTGGTATGGGGGAGGCTGACACAGGAGGATCGCAGATTCAAGACCAGCCTCAACAACTGAGCAAGACTCTAGCAACCTACTGAGACCCTGTTTCAAAACAAAAAATAAAAAGGGCTGGGAGTATAGCTTTGAGGTAGAATGCCCCTGGATTCAACCCCAGTACCACACACACACACACACACACACACACACACAAAAAGAGCAAGGAAATGAGAGCTGGGTTACTGAGCTCACATTTTCCCCTGTGAAACAGGTCGAGAGGTTACGCAGCAATGAGCGGTGGAGACTGGGTCAGAAGTTAGGCTAGCTGATTCCAGATCTGACTTTTTTTCCTTGATATGGGGTCCCAGTGTATTGCCCAGGCTGGTCTTGCGCGAACTCCTCAGTTCCAGCAACCCTCCTGCCTCAGCTTCCCTGTAGCTAGGACTATAGGTGTGTACCACCATGCCCAGCATAGTTGTGTGTGTGTGTGTGTGTGTGTGTGTGTGTGTGTGTGTTACTGGGGATTGAACCCAGGGGCATTCTACCTCCAAGCTATACCACACCAGCCCTACTTTATTTTTGGGCATTCTACCTCCGATCTACACTACCAGTTCTATTTTTTTTTTGTGGTATGGGGGATGGAACCCAGGGTAATTCTACCTCCGAGCTACACCACCAGCCCTATTTTTTATTCTTTATTTTGAAACAGGGTCTCACTAAGTTGTGGAGGGCCTCACTAAGTAGCTGAGGCTGGCCGCGAACCCTGATCCTCCGGTCTCAGCCTCCCAAGTACTGTGATTACAAGCGTGCGCCACCACGCCTGGCTTTTATTTTTACTTTTGAAACAGGGTCTTGCTAGGTTGCTGAGGGCCCTGCTGTGTTGTTGAGGCTGGCCTCCAACCTGCAATCATCATGTCTCGGCCTCCCAAGTACTGGGATTACAGACATGCACCACCATGCTTGGCCTGTGGTGCTTTTTAAGATATCTGGCAGATAAAAGGGATCATTTGGCACATGCTCTGCTGAGACTTGCTGTGTATGTGCAACATGAAGCAGGTGACCCTCATCCAAGCTGGCACAGCTGTGCTGCATGACTGTGTTAGGATTCCCCAGTGCTCACCTGCCATTTCCCACCAAGGCAGTCTTGAACGTGAATAGCAATGCTGTCAGGTGCTTTGCCCACCACTGTGGGTGGCCCCAGGGTTCCAGGTTTCACTTAATGCACCAACAGGATCAGCATCTCTGCATCCAGCAGACACTGGCCCATAGCACCCTTACCAGGCGTGGCAGTTAGGAGAAGGCCGCGTGTCTCCTGGCGGGCACGTGCAGAGCTCACAGAGTGTTGTCTAGGACAGTAGCTGCTGAGCTATACAGCAGGGACGTCTTCAAACTTTACTAGAATATGCTACTCTACTTTTCCAAGTGGTTGTGCTATTTGCATCCCCACCAGTGACGCCCCAGAGCTCCCACCACCCCACATCCTCGTCCTGGCAGCTCCCTGGGTCTAGGTGGCCCCCGACTCACTCTTGACGTCCAGCTGGGCAGCGTACTTGGTGAACCCCTTCAGGCAGACCTTCTCACCCAAGAGGGCAAGGAACTCCTCAAAGGCGGGCCCGGCCTCCTCGTTGTTGTACATCTCCTCCTCGGAGCTCTGGCCGGCCTTGCAGTACAGGATGCCCACCTTGTGCTTCTGGCACAGCTGTGGAGGCAAGAGCGGCTGTATGGGAGCAGCCTGGCGGGGGGGGGGCAGGGGGAACAGAACAAGGCGCAGTTCTGAGGTGCTGAGTCCGGGAGCTGCTGTACCGCTTGGGAATGCAGAGCCATAGCCAGAGAGGTGTGCAGTAAGGTGCACATGCTGCCTGCCTGTTTACAGCAGGTGGAGGGTGGTGGTGAAGTACTCCTGAGGCAGAGATGGGTGGGTGTGGCTGGCTTCCCAGAGAGGTGGACAGGCATCAGCTGAGCAAAATCTGAAGGGCTCCGGGATTAAGGTCCTGTACTTTTTTTTAGGGAGTGGCCCTCAATAACCACACTTATTTCGGGTATCCTTGATCCTCCCTCCCCCCAGTCCCTGAACCATGTATGGACACCTATGTTAAATAGGGTCAATTAGTGGCTTGATGGAACTGAGACTCAGGTAGCTGGGGTCTGCATGCGGCAGTACGTCCAACAGCAATGCTGGGGGCTGAGCGAGAGGGCAGAAAAACACAGGGAGCCAGCGTGCAGGGATGGGGAGGAAAAATGCACACTCTCTTACACACACACGTACACACACACACACACACGCACACACACACATGCGTGCATGCATACAGGAACCTCCTGGTGGCTATCTCATCCGCAGACTACTTCCTTCCTAGGCTGCTGCTACTGGCACCCCTAGAATTTGGTGACAGATCTCTCCTGTTGTGAAACTAAGAAGTGGTTTCTGTTACTTGCTAAAAATAAATAAATAACGTGACTAAGATGGAAAAAGGTGCTGGGAGCAGGGCTGTAGGCTGGTGCTCCTGCAGCCCCCCACCCGGTGCCCTGTTTACCCCTTGCTCATCCAGTTTCAGCAGCTGCTCTGTGACCTTGGGCGTGTTGAGAGCCAGTCGAAGGCAGTGGATGTTGAGCTCAGGAATGACGTACTCCAGGGCGTCCTTCAGGGGCAGGCCCCGCCCGGTCCCGTGCTTGGTGGCTGTGGGCGTGGCATCTTCCAGGATGGAGCCCCGAAGGGTGATGAGCTACTCAAGGAAGAAAAGGGAAGGTTAGGAGGCTCTAGGGACCTTGAGAGGGGCGTGGAGCACATAAAGAGGTCCTGTGCAAGGATGAGAAGCTCTGAAGGCAAGTCCGGCATGGCGGCACAGGCCTGTCATCCCAGCTACTGGGGAGATCGAGGCAGGAGGATTGCAAGTTTGGGGCCAGTCTGGGCAACTTAGGGAGACTGTCTCAAAATAAAATAAAATAAAAAGGGCTGGGGATGTAGCTCAGGGGTAGAGCACCCCTGAGTTTAATCCCCAGTATTGTGGGGGAAAAAAGAAGCTCTAAGGGCAGCATGCTCTGGGTCAGAGCCAGGCCTAGAACTTGCTGCCTCCTTCTGTGTGATCTTGACCAACTGACTTCAGATCTTTAAGCCTCAATGTCCTCTTCTGTGGTACAAAAGTGGGCAGAGGGATAATATCATCCTGACCCCGAAGGGGCGTCAGGAGGTTAAATGAGACAAGAGATGTAACGTGCACATACTAGCTGCCGCCTCCAGTAAGCCAGTCCTGTTTTGGGTGTAAGGAACAAGCAAAGAGCCCTGTCCTGTGGTGCTGACATTTGGGGGAGATGGGTTACAGAAAGTATAGCACAAACCGGGTGTGGTGGCGCATGCTTGTAATCCCAATACTTGGGAGGCTGAGACCGGAGGATCCGGGTTCGCGGCCAACCTCAGCTACTTAGTGAGGCCCTCTGCAACTTTGTGAGACCCGGTTTCAAAATGAAAGAATAAAAAAATAGGGCTGAGGGTGGAGCTCAGAGGTAGAATGCCCCTGGGTTCAATCCCCAGTATCAAAAAAAAAAAAAAAGTATAGCACAAAGTACAGTGAATTAAATAGGCTCCACAAGGAGGTAGGCTCTTGTCATTATTTATTACATTATAAACACATTACCACAAGCTCTTATGTAAAAAACCTACCTGCTGTAGATATCGATATCAGCTTGCATCTCAAACCATCACACTGGTTTTCAACCAGTTTCAGGAAAAATCACCACCAGTAACTCTGTGTGTGTGTGTGTGTGTGTGTGTGTGTGTGTGTGTGTGTGTGTGCATGCACACGTGCTTGTGTGTGATGCTGGGGATGGAACCCAGGGTCTTGAGCATGTCAGGCAAGTGCTCTACCACTGAGCTGCATCAACAGCTGGCAGTTTGTATTCTTCTGTTAACTGGTTTCTTTCTCTTAATGCTGTTTATGTGAGATCTGATCATGTTTGTGGTGAGAGGCCAATGCTTTTACCATTGTGGATTTAATCCTGTCTACTGTTGATGAACACCAGAACTGCTTCCAGTATTTGACAACTGTGAATAGTGCTGTTAGGAACATTCACAGAAGCACTTCTTGGTGCCCATGAACACATTTTCTGTTGGGTTTATACCTAGGAGAGAAATTGCTAAATCACTAGGCATGCTAATCTTCAATTTTACGGAACTGCCAAACAGATTTCCAAGTGGTTGTATCAATTCACATCCTGCTAGGCCTGAGAGTCCCTGCTGCTCCCCGTTCTTGCTAACAGGGCTCATGCTTCTAGTCACAGTGTGCTGCTGGCCACCGGGTCACACCGTGCCCCGGGCCAGGTGCAGCAGGTTGACGTCACACCAAGAATGCATGGCAGGGGGCCTGCAACACAAGCAAAATTTCCTCCCCCAGGGGCTTGTTACAAGCACCCAAAACACACTTGGAGCTGTGGTTTAAACACTAATGCAGATCAGTGTTAACTACAAAAACATGCTCACCTAAGTCAACAGACAGAGGAGGCGGCAAAAGTGTGTGATGACTTTGCTTCTAAGCATACAGCCCACCCTTGCCAAACAAGACCTGAGCCAGAGGCGTGGAATGATCTCATGGTTGGGAGTTCCCAGTTCTGGTCCTGCTAATTAATAAGCAAACAAATCTCTCTTATCATAAGCGAGGCAGTCTTAAAACAGATTGTGAATAGCAATGATGTCAGGTGCTTTGCCGGCCAGTCTGGGTGGCCCTGGGGTTGTGGGGTTTCAATTAACACACCAACAGGATCCGGCATCTTTGTATCAACAGACACTGTCCCACAGCGCCCTCTGCTGGGGACAAGGAACATCATGGACAAGAAATAGTTCTTCCAAGAGAGACAGGTGGCCTATAGTCACATTTTGGCTCTGACCATTTGACCAATGCCCACTACTTGAAAATCTCCCAGCTCATCCTTCTGCACTGGGGCTAAGAAGTAGGGCATTGGCAGGTCACGAGTGCCATCTCTCTCTACCTGGTCATGGCCACTGTCATCTCCCACCTGCACTGTGGCTCCTGCTGGTTCCGCTGCCCCAGCACCATTCCCAGTCCACTCTTTCCCCAGCAGCCCAAGTTGATCACAGCTCTCTGCTCAGAACCCGGTACCATCTGGCATCATTTCATTGAAGGTGACAAACCCAGTGAGCTATAGGAGGGACACGGTGCCACGGAAACAAGGAGGGCCCTACGGGGTGCGGTTGTCTCTACTTCCTCTCAACTCAGATGCATTCCCGCCTTTCTCTGTGTTGGCCAAGGTGCACCCTTCAAGGACTTTTCCTGGGAGGTACTTGGTCCATCTGGGTGCAAATCCCAGTTCTACCTGCCCCTCCTTGCTCTGTGACCCTGGGTAAGTTGCTTAATTTCTCTGTGCCATTTTTTCATTGACAGAATGGGGACAAGAATACCCACCTCAAAGGAGTGAAAGGATTTAATGAGGAAACCCATGTATAGTGCTCAGCACGGACAGTATCTGGAATACAGTGTGAGCCCAATATGTGTGATTACTATGTGCAGATGTGTCAAATGCGTATGCTCAAAGCCACGCAGATAGTAGAGAATTTAGTGCTTTAACCTTCAGTAGGAAGCTACAGTTTGCTTCCCCACCCCCACTTAGCAGTATGCTTTGGAGACTGCATAAGTACACACTCAGAGGTACCTGCTGAATACAGATGGGGCCCTGCCGGACACTATTACTCTGGTTTTCTTCACTTAGAATTTCCCTTTTCTACTTTTCATACTTCTGTATTTTGTTTAAAGTCTTAACAATGAGTGCTTCGTACTTTTTACATAGAAAAGAAAAACTAAGTCAGGTGTGGTGGTATATACCTGTAATCCCAGTATTTGGGAGGCTGAGACAGGAGGACCAGAGAGGTTCGAGGCCAGCCTCAGAAACTTAGTGAGACCCTGTTTCAAAAAATAAAAACAAGCCAGGCGTGGTGGTGCATGCTTGTAATACCAGTACTTGGGAGGCCAAGACCAGAGGATCTGGGTTCTTGGCCAGCCTCAGCTACTTAGTGAGGCCCTCCGCAACTTTGTGAGACCCAGTTTCAAAATAAAGGATAAAAAATAGGGCCGGGGGTGTAGCTCGGAGGTAGAATGCCCCTGGGTTCAATCCCCGGTACCGCAAAAAAAAAAAAAAAAATAAAATAAAAACTAAAAGAGGGCTGGGGGTGTAGCTCAGAGGTAGGAAACTCCTGGGTTCAATCCCCAGTACAACTAAAAAAGAAAAAAAAGAAAAAGAAAGAAAGAAAAGAAAAACTTATAAAGAAAATAAAAATCCAAACTTCTAACCCTATGAAATCTAAGGCCTGTCAAAAAACCTTTGCCAGGCCAAAGGGCGGCCACTGGGCCTAATGGGCCAGACAGTCCCCAGCTGGCTGGGGTACTATGTCCTGGCCAAGCCAACGCCAGCAAGGGGGCTCAGGGCAGGGCAGCCTTGGCCAGGCCTGGTCCAGTCTGGGCTCACTGGGAGCCGGGGCTTGGATGCGTGGTGCTGGAGCCCAGTTCCAAGTCTGCTCCTGCTTCGCTGGGGAGCCTGGCGCTGCCAACGCTTACTTCCCATCTGCCGGGACGTGGGGCCCACTTGGGACTGTCTGCTTGGCGGCTAGGGTGGCCATCTGGGGCAGGTCAGCCGGCTGACTTGGAAGGCAGCCTGGACCCCACGTCCTGGTTTCCAGGAGCCTGAGGCATGTGTGTGTGGACACAAGGATGGAGCCCTGTCTGTGGGCTCAATCCCTGCTCCCCAGCATGGCATCAAACCTCTTGGGAAGGAATGGCGGCCACGACAGTATCGTCAGTCACATGGGATCTGACATTCTGAGCTCCTACTGCCCTGCGGCCTGTGCTGACACTCATGAAGCATCACCTTCCCACCTCTCTAGGAGACAGATCATAGCTCAGAGCCCATTTTAGAGATGAGGAAACTGAAGTGCACAGAGGAAAAGCCACCAGCCCAAGGTCTCGTGGCTAGTGACTGGCAGTGCCAAACACGCTCACCTCAGGGATGTCTGATCCCTGAGCCAGAATTCAAACGTAACCTGACAGGTGCTGTGGGGCAGTGCCTAAGGGCACAGGTCCAGGGGCACAGCAGCCTGGGACCATGTTTTGGCTTTGCCGCTGAGGGGCCTGACAAGTGATTCTCTCTCTGGGCTCCACTGCCCTCCTCTGTGGAATGGGGATACCAAAGGGACCCACGCTGTCACAGGACAGTTGAGCGACGGGCCAGTGCATATAAAACACTTGGGGCAGTGCCTGGTACTACTATGTGCTCACGGTGTTAGCTGCTGCTCTCACTACCATTACTGTCTTTGGGCTATGTGTTCTCTGCCCTGTCTCCATTGTGGGAAGGGCCTTAGAACGCAGCAAGGCAAACCCTGGAGCCACCGCCTTCCCTCTGACTCCAGACGACGGGGCCTCAGGCCCGAGGGCAAGACAGGATAGCCTTGCAAGAGCTGAGTTGGCATGTGGCCCGGGGTGCAAGGGCAGAGAAAGGCCTGCTTGTGGGTGTGAGCCCTGCGGTGGGCCACAATCCACAGGGTCGACTCAGTGTGACAAGGCTGACTCCTGCTGATGGCTAAGTTTGCTAGGCTCTATGCAAGTGCCAGTTCCCGTGTTGCCTGCTTTATATGTATATCACCAAGTCCACCCCATTGTTCTGCACACCTGAGATTGTCAAAGGGGAAACAGGCTCCCAAGAAGAAGCTGCTTTTGAACCTGGAGTTCCAAAGCTGCTGGGTGGTAGAACTAGGACTCAGACCAGGTCTCCTATACATCAAGCATGGACGTGCCTCAGGACCTTTGTACTGGCTGTTCCTTTGGCAGGAATGCTCTTCTGCCAGATCCCTGCAGGGCTTCCTCTCTCACCTCCTCTGGATCTTCATTCAAACGTCATCTTCCCAGCGAAGCCTCCCTTGACCATCACATCTCAAGATCTAACCATCCACCTCACTTCTCCCTTTCCCTTGCTTTACTCTCCACCCTGTCGCCATGTGCCACACTGCAGAATTTACTACGTTTGCATACTGTGCGTCTACTTCACGAGAGCAGGCCTCGTGCCTCTTAGCTGCCTCCTTCACTGCCGTGCTCTTGGAGCCCAGATCAGGGCTGGCAGGTGGCAGTGCTGAATCCCAGCCCTGTGGCTGTGAGACTCAAGGGTCTCTGTGCCCAGCATGGGGTGGACGGGAGCCCCCAGAGGCTAGTTTGGTGGGTGCTGGGGGGGGGGCACAAACTGGGAATGGCATGGAACCAGTTTCCAATGTACTGAATAGGAGCCACAGCAGAAAAGTTCTGCACTGAAGCCTCAGGACCTGTGATATAGTCCAGTATTTAAAAAGTTCATTCTATAGATTCTATTTCCATTCAAAACTAAAATGCTGGCACTAAGTTACTCGAGTTCGGAACTCATGAATAGGTCTAAGTGCAGTCTAAGCTGAGATGAGCAACTCCCAGAGGAAGCCGAGCGAGGTGGCAGGGGCCACACTTACTGAGACTGCTTCGGGCCAGTCCCTAACTACTCTGTGCCTGTTTTGTCATAAATGCGGCCGGGCGTGGTGGCGCACGCTTGTAATCCCAGTACTTTGGGAGGCGGAGACTGGAGGATCCGGGTTCGCGGCCAGCCTCAGCTCTCTCTCTACCTAGTGAGGCCCTCCACAACTATGTGAGACCCGGTTTCAAAATAAAGTATAAAAAAAATAGGGCCGGGGGTGTAGCGCGGAGGTAGAACGCCCCTGGGTTCAATCCCCGGTACCGCAAATAAATAAATAAATAAATAAATAAAAATAAAAAATGCGGACAAGAGTGCCTTCATCATAGAACTGTGATGAGATTAAGTGAGGAAATATAAAGGACAGAGAACAGTGCCTGACAGTATTAAGTAGATGTGCAATAATAATAGCAACTGTATTACATATAGCTCTGTGTGTGTGAGTGTGTGTGTGTGTGTGTGTGTGTGTGCACACACACTAGGAATTGAACCCAGGGGATTCTACCTCCAAGCTATACACCCAGCCGTTTTTTATTTTTATTTTTATTTATTTATTTATTTTTTTGCGGTACTGGGGATTGAACCCAGAGGCGTTCTACCTCTGAGCTACACCCCCGGCCCTATTTTTTATACTTTATTTTGAAACCGGGTCTCACGAAGTTGCGGAGGGCCTTACTAAGTAGAGATAGAGAGAGGGAGAGAGACAGGGAGAGAGGGAGAGAGAGAGATAGAGAGAGCTGAGGCTGGCCGCGAACCCGGATCCTCCGGTCTCCGCCTCCCAAAGTACTGGGATTACAAGTGTGCGCCACCACGCCCGGCTTTATTTTTTATTTTGAAACAGGGTCTTGCGAAGTTGTTGAGGCTGGCTTCGAACCTGCGATCCTCCTGTCTCTGCCTCCCACGTATTGGGATGACAGGCATGTGCCACCAGGCCCAGTTTACATAGAGTTTTTTAGTATATAAATGTGGTTGTCACTTCATATAGCAGTTGCCCATATGTCCCAGGGCAGTTTGATGCCGTGTGAACTGTCGCCTCTCATTCTGCCCTGGTGCTCATCTGGCTAGAAAGGTGAACAGAGGGAAAAGCGAGCTGGGGAGACACAGGCTGGGGACCACCTACAGTCTGTGCACATGGTTTTGGGGCCCACTCCCCTCAGCTGCCACAAAGCCTCTGTGTCATCCCACTGAAGGTCTTTGTTGGGATGAGGTGAGGGGCCTTGCTGCAGCATCTGCCAGCCTGGATGAGGTCCAGGACTGGGTTGGCCCCATACTCAAAGTCCCTGGCAGTGCAGCCTGCTGGGTTTCCATGCCTGGGCAAAGGCCAGGCCCACAGGCGCTGGGCGATGCAGAGTTGAGGGAGAGCTGACTTGGGCAGCTGGCCTGGCTGACGACTGCCCCTTTTCTGGAAAGCGCTTCCTTGCTTTGGGGCCTTTTGGGAGTCTCTGTCATTTTGCTTGCCTTGCTCCCCTCCACTTATTGCTGGGGATCTGCCCTGCCTCCTCCTCTGTGTGGAAGACGGATCTGTCAATCACAGTGCAGGCCAGACCCTGGCCTGGCCCCAGGGTGGAGCACAACCCTACACCTGGCCAGTGTCCTCTGTCACCCCCAATCACAGTGACTGGCCCAGGGCGTGTGATCCACACAAAGCCAATCAGAGATCCAGCAGAGAGAGCCAGTTTCTTTTCAATGAGAAAACTGTAAAGATACAGAAGATCTGGGCAGCTGCTCTCTTTTTTCCCATGACATGGAGACAGCTTGTTGGTGGCAGAAGAGAATGACAGGCCGGGCGTGGTGGCGCACGTTTGTAATCCCAGTACTTGGGAGGCTGAGACCGGAGGATCACAGGTTCGCGGCCAGCCTCAGCTACTTGGTGAGGCCCTCTGCAACTTAGTGAGACCCTGTTTTCAAAATAAAGAATAAAAAATAGGGCTGGGGGTGTAGCTCGGAGGTAGAATGCCCCTGGGTTCAATCCCCAGCACCGCAAAAAAAAAAAAAAAAAAGAAGAAGAGAATGACAGTCACAATGCAAAAGGAAGCAGGGCTACTGGAGCAGAGAGCTGAGGCGGCAGCACTCTGGTGACTTCGCTGGAGTCGCAGCCCGGCTGTGTCTGAGCTAGCCCTAACCCAGGGTTTGTAGCTGCACAAACCAGTGAATTCTCTTTCTGGCTTAAGACAGTCAGACATAGATTTCTGTCACTTACAATTTAGATTCATACTACAATAGGGGTGCACCCAGCAGGCTTTCTCCCCTAGCCACAGCTGATCTTGAGCCCAGGGGAAGACCTCTGGCCAAGCGGGACAATGGGATTATCTGCTCCGAGTGGAATGAGGCTGTAGGGAGTGTTGGGGCTCACTGGTGCTGCAGCCGGGCCTGTTGAGATTCCTGCCCTGCCTGAGGCTGGCTGCCTTCACTCTTTCCATTATGCAGGGCACCTCACAATCCTGAGATGATCTCTCACCTCCCTCTTTATTTCTTGCTCACTAGAGTTAATCTCTTGCATAGAGACCTTGCAATCCAGGGCTCTGAAGTCACGCCCCTGGATTCAAGCCCAGCCTGGCTGTTAATTCACTGATCCTATGCAAGTCATTTCATTTCTCTGAGTCTTACTTTCCTCCTTTGTAAAATGGAGAGGCTAACAGGATTGCTCTCCTGGGGCTGTTGGGAGGATGATGGGAGGCGAAGCAAGGGAGTGCTTGTCTTCAGAACCTGAATCAGAGTAAGGGCACACAGATGTGAGAGGCTTACCAGTACTACTACTACTACTACTACTACTACTACTACTACTACTATTACTACTACTACTATTATATTATTATTATCATCATTATTTTGTGGCACTGGGGACTGATCCCAGGGGCAATATACCTGTGAGGTATACCCTAAAGCTTTTTAATTTTTGAAACAGGGTCTTGCCAAGTTGCCCAGGCTGGCCTCGAACCTGTGATTCTCCTTTCTCACCCTTCCAAGTACTGGGATAACAGGCCTACACCACTGTGCCAGGCTCCATTATTATTTACATATTAACAATGATGATGATGGGACCTACCTCCCGGGTCCGGAAGATGATCCTGTACTGGTACTGAGGTCCATGGTCCTTGTGGTCTTCCAGCTTCTCCCGCTTGATGCTCACAGCCACTGGCCCCAACTTCTCATCCACACCGAAGTAATTAGCATGCTCTGAGAAGGAAGAGCGGGTGAGTTGAGAGTGAGCTGTCTGGGAAGGAGAGGTCCTGGCCCTTGGCAGGCCTGCTGATGGGACTATGGGGCAAGATCCTGGTCACATGAACCTCATGCCTGGTCACAGCCATGCTCAATGGAGAAACCGTGAGAGGTCAAAGTCCACCTTTCTGCATCAGCTCTATGTCACAGAACTTTTCTTTCTCTCTCTCTCTTTTTTTTTTTTTTGTGGTACTGGGGATTAAACCCATAGGCATTCTAACTCCAAGCCACACCCCCAGCCCAATTTTATTTCTTATTTGGAAACAGGGTCTTGCTAGGTTGATGAGAGTCTCACTACTTGTAGAGGCTGTCCTCGAACCTATGATCCTCCTGTCTCAGCCTCCCAAGTACTGGGATTACAAGCATGCACCACCATGCCCGGCTGTCACAGAATTTTTCTGAGCCTTGAGTGCTCTCATCTGAGATATGGGGACCTTGATGCTACCCACAGTTCAGAAAGCTGATATGAGGGTGAAATGAGGCTACAAATACAAAATGCTTGGTGTAAGCCAGGTGTGGTGATGCATGCTTGTAATCCCTGTATTTGAGAGGCTGAGACAGGAGGATAGCAGGTTCGCGGCCAGCCTCAGCGATTTGTGAGGCCCTCCACAACTTAGTGAGGCCCTGTTTCAAAATAAAGGATAAAAAATTGGGCTAGGGGGTATAGCTCCGAGGTAGAATGCCCCTGGGATCAATCCCCAATACTGTAAAAAAAAAAATACAAAACAAACAAAACACACTTGGTGTGGTGCACGGTGTGTGATAAACCCAGCACCGCTGTGATTAATCCCGTGTTTGCAAGTAGTTCGCCTAGCTTAGCTGCCAGTTAGCCTTTGTGAACTGGTTAAGACTCTCATACAGGGGGCTTCCTGCTGGGGCTCGAATCTCGGCTGAGGTTAGATACATGGCCCAGGCTGAGCGTTCTCAGCAGTAACATGGGCTTAAGGACGCACTGGCCCCACAGCGCAGTTGTGAGGGTTATGAGTTGATATGGTGCTGTGCTGGGCGACAGTCACCACATGACTTAAGTGCTGGCTATTGCCTTCCCCAAGGCATGGCATTTGTTCTGGACGCAATATAAGTCCCTGAGCCTCACCTTTCTCTGACCATGTTTCTTTTTTCTTTCTTTTTTTTTTTGTGGTACTGGCGATTGAACCCAGGGGCACTGTACTCCGAGCTATACCCCCAGCCCTATTTTTTATTCTTTATTTTATTTTATTTTATTTATTTATTTATTTTTTGCGGTACCAGGGATTGAACCCAGGGGCAGTCTACCTTTGGACTACACCCCCAGCCCTATTCTTTATTCTTTTTTTTTTTTTCGGTACTGGGATTGAACCCAGGGGCATTCTACCTGCGAGCTACACCCCAGCCCTATTTTTTTTATTCTTTATTTTGAAACCGGGTCTCACTAAGTTGCGGAGGGCCTCACTAAGTAGCTGAGGCTGGCTGCGAACCCAGATCCTCCGGTCTCAGCCTCCCGAGTACTGGGATTACAAGTGTGCGCCACCACGCCCGGCTATTCTTTATTTTTTTTAATTTTTTAATTCTTTGCAGTACTGGGGATTGAACCCAGGGCCATTCTACCTCCGAGCTATACCCCATCCCTATTTTTTATTCTTTATTTTGAAACCGGGTCTCACTAAGTTGCGGAGGGCCTCACTAAGTAGCTGAGGCTAGCTGCGAACCTGCCATCCTCTTGTCTCAGCCTCCCAAGTACTGGGATTACAAGCGTGCACCACCACGCCTGGCTTGGACTGTGTTTCTTCAGACCTAGGTAACATAAACACTGCTCTTTTCCCCTTAGAGTGTCAGACAGAGCCTTTAGTGAATCCCAGGACAAGTCTCCTGCTCTCTCCTCAATGACAGCTGCCTCCCCTTTTTCCTAAGACAGGCTGCTGTCTTATAACCCTTCCAGGCAAAGAGTTCCCCCCCAGGTGTCTCCTGCTTGTGGTGGGAACCCACTGCGTTCTTTCTTAACTGGTCGACAAGGTCGGCATCTACCCACTGTCAGAAGTTCAAGAGCACTGCAAGCAGCTGCCTCTCCTCCCTCCCAGCGCTCCGAACATTTAACTAATGGTTCCTGTTTTCATGAGATGCTTTTGGTGAATCAAGGTTAATCTGAACCGGGCGTGGTGGTGCACACCTGTAATCCTAGTACTTGGGAGGTTGAGATAGGAGGATTGGAGAGTCAAGGCCAGCCTCACCAATTTAGCGAGGCTCTCAGCAAATTAGTGAGACCCTGTTTCCAAATTAAAAAAAAAAAAAGAGCTGGGGGTGTGGCTCAGAGGTACAATACCCCTGGGTTCAATCCCCAGTTCCCCAGTACCAAAACCAAAACCAAAATACAATAAAATAGGGCTGGGGATGTAGCTTGGAGGTAGAATGCCTCTGAGTTCAATCCCTAGTGTTTGTCTGTCTGTCTGTCTGTCTCTCTCTCTTTCACACACACACACACACACACACACACACACACACACACGTCTGAGGCCAAAACAACGTGTGTTAATTAACGACCTCAATCAGAACAGCAAAAATATCACTCCACCAGTTCATTCCTGAAGCAGCTACAGGGTTGTTGTTTCCACCAATGCACACCCAGCACTCTGCAAATCCCAGCATACAGTAGACACTCAATAAACACTGACCATGACCAAGTTATTTATGAGCTTCCAGAGCCACAAAGACATCATTTTTTTTAGGCTGAGACAAGAGGATCACAAGTTTGAGGCCATTCTGGGCAACTTAGAAAGACCCTGTTTCATGCCGGGCCTGGTGGCGCACACTTGTAATCCCAGTACTTTGGGAGGCGGAGACTGGAGGATCCGGGTTCGCGGCCAGCCTCAGCTCGCTCTCTCTCTCTCTCTCTCCCTGTCTCTCTCTCTACTTAGTGAGGCCCTCCGCAACTTCGTGAGGGTTTCAAAATAAAGTATAAAAAATAGGGCCGGGGGTGTAGCGCGGAGGTAGAATGCCCTTGGGTTCAATCCCCGGTACCGCCAAAAAAAAAAAAAAGACCCTGTTTCAAAATAAAGATAAAAGTGCTGGCGGTGTAGCTCAGTGGTGGAGCGCTCCTGGGTTCAATCCCCAGTACTGCAAAGTGAAAAAAGTCATTTATTATTATTATTTTTTCTTGCAGTACTGGGGTTTGAACTCTAGGGGCCGTCTTCCGCGGAGCTATATCCACAGCTCTTATTTTGAGACAGGGGTCACTAAGTTACCTAGGCTGGCCTTGAACTTGCTATCCTCCTTCCTCAGCTTCCCAAGTAGCTGGGATTATAGGTGTGGGTCACTGTGCCCAGCAAAGAAATCATTTTTAGAAAGAAAACTGCTTTTTATTTATTTATTTATTTGCGGTATGGGGCTTGAACCCAGGGGCATTCTACCTCTGAGCTACACCCCCAATCCTATTTTATTTTGAAACAGGGTCTAAGTTACTGAGGGTCTCACTAGGTTGTTGAGGCTGGCCTCGAACCTATGATCCTCCTGTCTCAGCCTCCCAAGTACTGGGATTACAAGTGTGTGTCACCACGCCCGGCTAGCCCTTTTTATTTTGAAACAGAGTCTCCCTAAGTTGCTGTGGCTGGTGTGGAACCTGTGGCTCAAGATTTATGGAGTACCACGCCTTGGACACAGGGCTAAGTGCTGGGCGTGGCTTGGCTCACGTACCTCATTGCCCCCAGCAGGTGAGTCCCATTTCTGCAGCACCCACGGTGCTGAGAACTGGGCCTGGCTCGGAGCCAATGAAACGGCAGTGGGGAGTCTCAGAGACAAGCCTCAGCCCGGCGCCCACCTGCCCAGCAGCTCACCTTTGCCCACGAAGTAGTCCTGGTAGTAGCGGGCGCCCAGGTCCACGTGCTCGATGCTGTACTGCCGGGGCCGACTCTGCGTTCTCTGCTGCTCCTTGGGCACCTCCAGCACGGCGATGCTGGCGTTGGTGCGGTAGGCGCTCAGGGCGGGCTCCGCCAGGTGGCCCTCGCCGCCGCCCGGGGAGCCCGCGGACGCGCGGGAGAAGCTCACGTTGCGCTCGCACTCCCCGCCTATCTCGTTGCGGAAGTGCGGGCAGCTGAGCAGCAGGTCGTTGCTGTTGTCGTCGCCCAGGTCCTGCTCCAGGTTCTCTTTGCAGTTCAGGTCCTCGGTGCTGGTGAAGGCGGGGTCCAGGCCCCCAAGGCTGTGGGCGCGCGATGCCGAGAGGGTGGCCATGGCCGAGGCGGCCGAGGCGGCCGAGGCCCCCGTGGTGGTGTTCCGCCGCTGGGCCACTGACACCCTGTTGGCGGCTGCCTCGTTGAGGTCGAAAAGCATGCTCTGCACGTCAAAATGGGCAAAGCTCTTCTGGCAGACCCACGGCCTGCTGGCCTCCGGGGGGCTGCGGCCCTCCTCGGCCTCCCCCAGGGGCCGCCCCGCTTCCCCCTCGGGTTTACTGCTCCTCAGCTTCCGGAAGATGGACGAGTCCACCGTGTCGCCGGCACCCAGGCCCCGCACGGGTTTCTTCCGGGTCTTCTCCTTCTCCTTCAGGGGCTGCAGCGGCAGGAGACTGTCTTTGGTGGGCTGCCCGTTGCGGGGGTCCCCCTTGGCGCTGCAGCCGCCCCCCGCGAGGTGCGGGCCGGGGTCCGCCCGCAGGAGCTCGCTGAGGCTCTGGGAGCCCCGGGCGTCGGGCTGCTCGCTGCGGAACTCGTTGAGGATGTCGAAGAAGCTCTGCTCCGGCACGCCCTGCACGTCGATGGAGGAGGTGCTGCCGTACTCGCGGAAAAGGGGCAGCGCCCCCGGGTGCCGGGCCCCCCGCGGCTCCCCGGGGTCCTCCACGTCACACTCGCTGAGGGTGATCTCGCTGCTGCTGCGGTGCCGCAGGGGCAGGAAGGCCCTGCCCGGGGACCGGGGCCACCCGTCCTGGAATTCCACATCTTTGGACCTTCTCCGGGAGAGTCTGTGGAAGGCTCTGGAACCTGAGGAAGCCGGGGTGCTGGAGGGGGGCTGCCCGTTCTGTACGCTCCTCACCGAGTGCCCCACCTTGGTGGCCTTTGGGCCGTCTGGGTCCTGTGAGGGGCTCGGGTTGTTCTGCTCTCTCAGGGCCTCTCTCTTGGGTGGCCAGTCAGCCACTCGGGCACGCACGCCCATCTTGGGCATCGCAGGGGTGGTGGGGCTGGGGCGGGTGGTGGCAGTGGCCGGGCTCTCACCAACAGGCTGGGACATGCTGCCATTCTGGGCCCAGAATCCCATGGAAGTGTAGTCCCCTGTGTGTGGCCCAGGCAGGACATCGGCGCCCCTGGCCCCACAGCTGGCTGCCAGGTCCACACCATCATTGGGAAGGGGCCGATAGGTGGTCATAGTCCACGGGCACTGGAGTGCTGCTGGGCCCCGGAAGCTGTGGTGCAACTCTATGGGGTCCCCTGGCCCTTAGCCATTGTTCAAGGCCGCAAGTCCCAGGGTGAAGGATGCTGACCCCTGAAACCTGAAACAAAGGTTGTGAGCCTGTGGAGTCCAGCTCTCCACCATCGCTGTGGACAGCGGGGCCAGGACAACTTCAGGAGGCAGGTGCTGTCCCAGGAGCTCCAGACGGTGTGGCTCAGAAGGGCAGAGCAAGCAGCAGCTATGGGCCACGGCGGGCAGGCAGCAAGGGTGCCCTCCCTGCCATGCTGAAAGGGGAGAAAAGGAAAACGTGAGATGTGATGAACATTCTGTTGCTTCCAGGAATGTAAAATTTGGCTTGCTCTTCTACACAGCTTTACCCCCCCCCTTTTTTTTTTTGGTGGGATTGAACCCAGGGACATTCTATCTCCAAGCTACACCCCCAGCCATTATTATATTATTATTATTATTATTAGTAGTAGTAGTAGTAGTAGTACTGAGGATTGAACCCAGGGGCATTCTACCTCTGAGTTACACCCCCAGCCCTATTTTTTATTCTTTTATTTTGAAACAGGGTCTCACTAAGTTGTGGAGGGGCCTAAGTAGCTGAGGCTGGCTGCAAACGGGCGATCCTCCAGTCTCAGCCTCCCAAGCACTGGGATTACAAGCGTGCGCCACCATGCCTGACATTATTTTTTTACTTTGAAACAGAGTCTCACTAAGTTGCTGAGAACCTCACTAAATTGCTGAGGCTGGCCTCGAAACTGTGATCCTCCTGTTTCAGCCTCCCAAGAACTGGAATTACAGGGGTGTGTCACTGTACCCAGCGATCCCCATCTAAATGAACAAGAATTGTTATCTTGTAATATCCTGTCTGCATTGGATTCTGTCCACCCACCTCTGAAGGTGTCTTCGGTTGACTGGTTTGTTCAAATGAGGATACAAACAAGATTGCATACTCTGCTTTGGCAGATGTTTTCCCTAGGTCTCTTTTGCTGTATAGTGGCCACCTTCCTTTCTATTGATGCTATTTGCTTGCTGAAGGAATGGGGTCACTTGTCCAGTTTCTACTTTTGGGATTCCTGTGGTGCCATTTAACATGTTCCTCTTCCCCTGTATTTCCTGTGAATTGATGGCAGCACATAGAGGGCAGACTGCTACTGCCTATCTGCTCTGCTGTCCACCTGACCCAACCACTCTGCCAGAAAGGACGCGAGTTGGATGGAGGAGTCACTGGGAGCCCCACTCAAGCTGGGGGAGGGAGGCCTCAGAGAATGTCTCCAACAAGCTACATGATTAACAGATACTGTGAGCCTTTCGGTAAGTCGGATCCCATCCCTTCTTTGCTGAGATCTCCCTAGTAACTCCTTGCTGCACCAGCATGAAGTCTAACCTCCCTCAACTGGTCCCTAGGCCCACAGGATCTGGTCCTGCCACTGCTCCCCATCCCTAAGCCCCCATCACACTGGCTTTCTTTTCTGTCCCTCTGATACAGAGCCCAGTCCAGGATGTCAGGGATCCCTGCTCAGTTCTCCACCAGGCTGGATCCTTCCCATGATGGCAACTCTTTAATGAAGACTTCCCCAACCATCCTGTATGGACAGAGAAGCCCTGTCTCCTCTAAGCCTTTCTCTCCCACCCATGGCTATTGTATTACTGGAGATTGAACCCAGGAACTTTCTACCTCTGAGCTACACCTTCCGCCCTGTTTTATTTTTTATTTTGGAACAGGGTCTCACTATGTTGTGGAGGACCTAAGTTGCTGAGGCTGGCTGTGAGCCTGTAGTCCTCCTGTCTCAGCCTCCCAAGTACTCGGATTTCAAGTGTGCGCAACCATGCCCACTTCTATGGCTTTTCTTTAGACTATTTTTAGCAGTTGTCAACAACCAAAACCATTTTGTACATTATCTATCACCGACTGTCTCCTCCGCTGAACTGTCAGCTCTAGCACCGCACGGATGTCTGTGTTGTTCACATTCCGCTGCACCTAGACCAGCATCCAAGATGCTTGGTCAGTTTCTTATATGAATAAGTGAATGGGTAGCCTCTGCCTAATCTGAGGTTAAGTAATCCTGATTTGCAGGCCTCTGAGGAATGGGGCTCATGCTTCTGTCCAGCACTGTAAAACAGTCTGCAGGATTGCTTCCTTTTGTTTCTTCCATGAAGTTCTGGAAGATGAAACTCCCTTCTGGAGAGGAAGGGGACGTGGCTCACCATCTGTGGCTGAACATGTTGGCTGTTGGGCAGCTGTGCCCCTTTCTGCCAACAGAACGGGCAGTAGGGTGCTGCCGTGGCCTGGGCACTGGCTCAAAACGAATCTAGAGCCAGGCATGACCATTCTGGCCAATGACTTCTGGTGCTTACCATGCGAAGATACGGAAGGCTGCCTGTGCGCATGTGTGTAGGAGGCATCTCCTAACACGTGTCCAGAGGTAGTGAGTGAACCAGCAGAGAGAAGCCAGGAGGGAGCATGAAGCAGGTTCACGGAACATCCCTGACTAAGCTCCTACCACACTGGCCTTCTTTTCTGTCCCTCTGATACAAGCCCAATCCAGGATATCTGGGAATCCTTCCTCAGTTCTCCAACCACAGGCCCTGAGAAAGTGAGACCCAGAAGGTGGAGGGTAGGTGGGGGCTGAGCAGGAAGGAGGGCATCCTTCTTGCCAGTGCCCCATGAGCACAGGAATGTTCCTGAAGACAACCAGGGAGGCAGTACAGGGGATGGGCCAGAGAAGGGGGACAAAACAGGGAGGCCCCCAGGGTGGAGTTATTTAAGGGAGATAAACATGAGAGAGGCTAGGAGGTATGTGACAGCAGGGCATCTTCCAAGAGGCAGACAGAGCTCAGCTCTCTCCAACTGAGTCTTTCAAGAGTGTGGATGCCAAGCTGGGCGTGGTGGTACACGCCTGTAATCCTAGTACTTGGGAGGCTGAGACTGGAGGATCACAGGTTCAAGGACAGCCTCAGCAATTTAGTGAGGCTCTCAGCAACCTAGTGAGACCTTGTTTCCAAATAAATAAAATTGGTCTGGGAATGTAGCTCAGAGGTAGAATGCCTCTGGGTTCGATTTCCAGTACTAAAAAAAAAGAGTGTGGGTGCCAGATCATCTGAGTTTTTCAAGAGAAATCAGAAAGATGGAATTGTATGCAACACCCCCCCCCCCAATTTGAAAAGCAAAACTAATAGTAACAACAGCAACAAACTATCATGCACAGATTTCTGGAAGGATTTTCAGGAAATTGTTAAGCTAAGGGTGGTGGCGCATATCTGTAATCCCAGCTACTCAGAGGCTGAGGCAGGAAGATTGTAAATTTGAGGCCAGCCTCAGCCACACAGCAAGACCCCCATTTCAAGCAACAACAAAAAGAGAAAGAAACTGCTAGTAGTTGCCTCTGGCAAGGGGGAACTACATGTCTGCCCTCCCAGTCCCAAGTCCTCATCCTTCTCGCTCCTTCCTTCCTTCCTTCCTTCCTTCCTTCCTTCCTTCCCTCCCTCCTTTCTTTTGTTCTTTCTGGTACTGGGGATTGACCCCAGGGGCATTCTGCTTCCGAGTTACACCCCGGCCCTATTTTATTTTTATTTTTTGAAACAGGGTCTCGCTACCCTGTTTGATGAGAGTCTCACTACTTGCTGAGGCTGTCCTCGAACCTGAGATCCTCCTGTCTCAGCCTTCCAAGTACTGTGATTACAGGTGTGCACCACCATGCCCAGCTTCATTTTTCTCCTTTGCTTATGAACATACTTACTTATTTCTCTTATTCATTATGGGCCTTACATTTCATGTGAACGTGAGTCACTGTTGTGTCCCCAGTACCTAAATGTGTGTCACAAGAAGGGGAGGGAAGGCCTTACTTTTCATTGT
Organism: Glis glis; assembly: GCA_004027185.1. Taxonomy (NCBI): domain Eukaryota; kingdom Metazoa; phylum Chordata; class Mammalia; order Rodentia; family Gliridae; genus Glis; species Glis glis. Next base: position 11,026 of record PVJS01007537.1, on the reverse strand, counting down.
ATACCACTGGCTACCTTTTGAATTATTTGCCTCCATTTCTGGTCAATAAATGAATACTTTTTTCTCTTTTTTTTAGTACTAGTGATTGAACTAGGCGCAGTCTACCTCCAAGCCATACCCTCAGCCCTTTTTTAAATGTTTCGTTCTAAAACAGGGTCTTGCTAGGTTGCTGAGAGTCTCCCTAAGTTGCTGAGGCTGGTCTTTAACCTGCAATCCTTCTGTCTCAGCCTCCCACATACTGGGATTATAGGTGTGCACTGCCACGTCCAGCAATGAATACTTCTTAAGAATACTACTAGCCAGGCGTGGTGGCGCACGCTTGTAATCCCAGTACTTGGGAGGCTGAGACAGGAGGATCTGGGTTCGCGGCCAGCCTCAGCTACTTAGTGAGGCCCTCCACAACTTAGTGAGACCCTGTTTCAAAATAAAGAATAAAAAATAGGGCTGGGGGTGTAGCTCAGAGGTAGAATGCCCTGGGTTCCATCCCCAGTATCCCCCCCAAAATACTACTACTGACAAAAACCACAATGAGGGCCCACAGGGTAAGATGTGGCTATATCTGGGCAGGGGCTGCTGATTTGCAACCTCTGGTGACTGGCTGGTGCTGCAGCTTTGCCAGAGAAAATGGAAATGCTTTTGTCTCATTATTTGTTTACTGACTTCCTGTACCACTGAATGGTCAGTTCCAGACTGGCAGAGAGTTTGCTAGAAGGGCCCCGCCCCTCTCCACCAGGGTGGCTGGTTGGTCGACTGAGGGCACCATGCCCGGACCCGCCCTCAGGTCAGCCTAAGCACCCTGCAGAGGGAGGCTTCGTCCTTTGAGGCCACATTTGGGCTGGGTGGGAAGATGAGTGGCCCAGAGGTGACCCCGACTTGCTGCTGCAGGGCTCCCCGACAGATGGGCTCTGCGGATGGCATCTGGTTTCTAGATCAGCAGGAAACCCTCAATCCATTTTTCACCCTTCCATGAACACATACAGATGTTCTTGCAGGCCCCGCTCTCTTGACACAAATCCCTTCCCTAAGCAGGTGCAGCTGAGTCTCCCCATGACATTTTGGTGGTGAGTGGTACCCATAGACCCTGGGACTCAGGAACTAGTGCATGTGGGTCCCTTTCCAGCTGTCTCTTGTTGAGCCCCCCCACTGCCTTTTTTTAGTCCTGGGGATTGAACCCAGTGGCATTCTACATCTGAGCTACACCCTGGCTCATTTTATTTCATAGTTATTTATTTGGTACTGGAAATTGAACTCAGGGAGCATTCTACCTCCTCCAAGCTATACACCTGGGCTCTTTTAATTTTTTTTTTTTTTTTTTTTTTTTTTTTTTTTTTTTTTTTGCAGTACTGAGGATTGAACCCAGGGGCGTTCTACCTCCACGCTACACCCCCGGCCCTATTTTTTATACTTTAATTTGAAACCGGGTCTCACGAAGTTGCAGAGGGCCTAAGTAGAGAGAGAGACAGAGGAGAGAGAGAGAGAGAGAGAGCGAGAGCGCGAGCGCGAGCGCTGAGGCTGGCCGTGAACCCGGATCCTCCAGTCTCTGCCTCCCAAAGTAATGGGATTACAAGCGTGCGCCGCCACGCCCGGCTTCTTTTAATTTTTTATTCTGAAACAGGGTCTAAGTTGCTGAGGCTGGCCTCGAACTTACAATCCTCCTGTCTCAGCATCCCAAAGTACTGGGGGTACAGACCAGCACCACCATGCCGGGCTGAGCTCCCTTTCCTGGTCTCCTGTGTGTGTGTGTGTGTGTGTGTGTGTGTGTGTGTGTGTGTGTATGAGAGAGAGAGAGAGAAAGGCGCACACACTGGGGCATTCTACCTCTGAGCTACACCCACAGCCCTATATTTCATTTTTTATTTTGAAACAGTTCTCACTAAGTTGTGGAGAGCCTGGCTAAGTAGTTGAGGCTGGCCACGAACCTGCGATCCTCCTGTCTCAGCCTCCAATGTACTAGGATTACAAGTGTGAGCCACCACGCCCGGCTGAGCTGTCCCTTCTTAAAAGCACCCAGATCGCTGGGCATGGTGGCGCACGCTTGTAATCCCAGTACTTGGGAGGCTGAGACAGGAGGATCCGGGTTCGTGGCCAGCCTCAGCTACTTAGTGAGGCCTCCGCAACTTAGTGAGACCCTGTTTCAAAATAAAGAATAAAAAACAGGGCTGGGGGTGTAGCTTGGAGGTAGAATGCCCCTGGGTGCAATCCCCAGTACTGCAAAAAAAAAAAAAAAAGCACCCAGATCTTCCCAACAGGGAATTCCCTTATGGGAGCAGCACAGGGTGTACACAGGAACCAGAAGCCTGGCTGGAACCCTAGCATGCCATGGACCTGTTCCTGAAACAGTGACCCTGTTTCAATCTGAAAAATGGAGATAATACCCCGTACCTCACTGTCACTGTTTTAACATGCTGAGCATCCCTAATCCAAACATCCCAAATCCCAAATGCTCCAAAATCTAAAACTCGTTAAATGCCAACACGATGCTACAAGTGGAAAATTCCACACCCGAACTCATGAGATGGCTGCAGTCAAACTAAAATACTAAAATTAAGCTGGGCACGGTGGCGCACGCTTGTAATCCCAGTACTTGGGAGGCTGAGACCGGAGGATCCAGGTTCACGGCTGGGGAATTTGGAGCTGGGAGTACCCCCTTATCAGGCCCCAAAAGCCTGGAACAGACAAGCACTGTGGCCATGGTGTCCTCCCTCCAAAGGGCCCTGCTCTGGGGGCCTCACAGGGCGGGGCGGGGGAAATACAAGCCTTCCAGTGGGGGACATTTGTGGCTCGCTGCTCTGGCCTGCATGACTCTTTTTCCCAACAACAGCCCAGATTTCCCTTTGGGAATCTGCCTTCTCCAACTGCCACCCAACGAGCTAGAGCTGCGACTCCTTCCCTGGCTCAGGAACAAACCTTGTGAGCCCATTAGAATCAGTGAGATCCAGTGACGTCTTTGCCGGGAACGCTGGAGCTACAGACTGTGATTTTCCTCTCTTACTCTGGGAAGATCTGAGAGCTGGAAGCACTCCAGCCACCTTGTGACCATGAGGCAAGAACCCTCTGTGAACGGAGCTGAGAGAGAATCGGGGAGCTGTAGTCACCCTTGGAGTCTCCACATCAAGCTGGACACAAAGCCAGCCCTATTCCACTTCCCACCACATAACATTTTAGTCCAATAACAAAAAAACAAAGGCGGTATACACCTGTAATCCTAGTACTTGGGAGGCTGAGACAGGAGGCTTGCAGGTTCGAGGCCAGCCTTGGCAATTTAGTAAGACACTGTTTAAAAATAAAAACATTAAAAAAGGGTATATCTTGTAGGTAGAGTGGCCCTGGGTACAATCCCCAGTACCACAAGAAAAACAACAACAACAAAAAAAAAACACAAACAAGCCAGCTGCAGTGGCACACACCTATAATCCCTGACTATAGGCAGGGCTTGCTTGAGGCCCAGGTGTGTCTGTCCCTGTGAAGAAGGGTGTCCAAGAAGCTCAAAGTAACGCTTGGAGTGTGTTGAGGGGAGGCGGGTCAGGAGTGGATGTCCAGGGCCTCCTTCCTGAGTGGCTCTGTGTCCACGGCTGCCCTGATCTGTCCAGGAGTTTCCGTTTCATGGAAATGTGATCCAGTCACTGCAATGGGGACACAGTGGGCCCAAGAGCTCTGCATAGTTCAGGGCTGTGGCACCAAGTCTGAGCACTTCTCTTGGTGGCCCAGGTGGAACGATGACTCCTCCTGGCATGTATCTGGTGATTTGGCACTTTCTGGGCAAGTCATTCATCAAGAGCTGGCCGGTCCTTAGGACACAATCATGCATCCATTCATTCACACAACAAACACCCATCACCTTCTTACAAACCATTCAGTCACAGAAGCACTAAAAATGTAGTCGCATGTTCAACATCTACCCAGCATGTGTAACTCGTTCATTCATTCATTCATTTCAAACATTTGAAATCTATCCATATAGCCAGTGTATTTTTCTTTCTTGGCGCTACTAGGGATTGAACCCAGGGGCATTCTACCTCCAAGCTACACCCCCAGCTCTATTTTTTATTCTTTATTTTGAAACAGGGTGTCACTAAGTTGCAGAGGGTCTCATTAAGTAGCTGAGGCTGGCCGCGAACCTATGATCCTCCTGTCTCAGCCTCCCAAGTACTGGGATCACAAGCGTGTGCCACCACGCCCGGCTTTGGCCAGTGTATTTAAGCATCTCCCCTGCACCACTGTTGTAGGTACTGAAGATACACCTCTAGGCAGGACAAAGAGAAGCCAGAGAAGTGAGACAGAAAATGGGGTAATTTCTAAGTGTGGTCACCACTATAAAGGAATAAAATGGCACAGCGTGACAGGGATGGGGTGGGCAAGGCTCGCTGACCTGCGTGATCTGCATGAAGGGAGGGTACCTATTAGCTTCCATCGCTGTGACAGAATACCTGAGCTAACAACTTGCATGGAGGAAAGGTTTGTTTTGGTCACAGTTTCAGGGGTTTCAGTCCATCGTGGCTTGGCCCTGTTGCTTTGTCAAGGCAGGGAGTGTGTGGCAGACCAGAGCTGCTGACCTCAAAGCAAAAGAAAGAAGAAGCATGTTCCCTTAAAGGGGACTTAACTTCTTCCACTAGGCCCCACCTCCTAAAGGTTCCATCACCTCCTCCGGTGGGTGCCGCAGGCTGGTGACCAAACCTTTACTTGGAGCGGGTGTGCAGGTGAGCAAGGCTGCCGTGCACGGGCAGGAAGCTGGGAGCAGCCAGTGTCCAGGTCCAGATGGGCTGCCAAGGCACTGGTTCCTGCCACCAGCTGTACGTCAGAGGCACCAAAGGTTAAAAACACAGGTGTCTCTGTCCATACCCCAACTCCAGAGATTTTGAGTCAGCTGCTCAGGGGTGGACCCCAGGCCCAGGTGTCTCTTAAAAGCTCTGTAGCTAATTCTAGTGTGCAGTCAGAGATGAGGACGGAATGAAGAAAGAGACAGTGCAAAGAGAAGAGGACCTGACACCGAGCCCCAAGAGACTATAAATCTGGGAGGGGAGCCTTCCGTGAGCTGGAGCAGGCCCAGCAGGGAGGCAGGAGGGCAGGTGCGACAGAAACTGGGCAGCCCGTGTGGTCTACGAGGATGACCAAGTGGACAACCAGGCCAAACGCTGCTGAGAGGGTCATGCACGGCAACATTATTGGTACGAAGGGCCCTGGCAACCTTTGCAGGAGAGATTTCAGGGGACCACTGCCCCAGGCAGCCTTATCCACACCCACCCCCTCTTCTTTGGCCTGCCAGCCTACTGTCTTCCTCCTGCTGTCCCTCCATACCCCAGGTCCAACCCCCGCCCCCAGCTGAGTTCCCAGGGGTCCAATGGACTTAGTCCACTGGATTTTTATGACTGCGTATCTTTGTCTTCCCTGAACACTGAAGAGCTCCCCACCCGGGGAGGACTGGGGTCTCACATGCTTGCTCTTGCACATGGCTGGGGCAGGGAAGGAGCAATACGGTGATGACAGCACCAACAGCAAGGCTGACACTGATGCACTCTGCCTATGTGCCAGGCTCAGGGCTACACACTGGCATGTACTAACTTGCATGAGAACCTGACACAGTAGGATGAGTACTGTGCCCATGTCACAGAAGAGGCAAAGTTATGTGGCCAAGTTACACAGCTGGTAGGTGGAACAGCTGGGATTCAAACCTTGGCAGTCTGGCTTCTACCCCTTGCCAACACACTCTAAATAAAAGAGGGGGCCGGGTGTGGGGGTGCATGCCTGTAATCTTAGTACTTGGGGGGCTGAGACGGGGGATCGCAGGTTCGAGGCCAGCTTCAGCAACTTAGGAAGACTGTTTCAAAACAAAAAATAAAAAGGCTGGGGGTGTAGCTCAGAGGTAGAATGCTCCTGAGTTCAATCCCCAGTACAAAAAAAAAAAAAAAAAAAGAAGGAGCCGGGCACAGCAGCACATGCACAGCTGTAATCTCAGTACTTGGGAGGGCGAGATAGGAGGATCACAGGTTTGAGGCCAGTAAGTGGTAACTTAGTGAGATTATGTTTCAAAATAAAAAACAATAATAAAAAAAAGGGCTGGGGTATAGCTCAGTGGTAGAGCGCCTCTGGGTTCAATCTCTAGTACCACAAAAACAAACAAACAAACAAACAAAAAACCCAAATGAATAAATAAAAGTAAAAGACAGGGCAATGTGGAATGAGTGTGTTGTGGAAATATGTGAGTGACACAAGTCTCTTCAAAATCACTTCACAGAGAATTCTAGAAAGCCAGCAACAGCTCAGCGATTTCAGGTTGAAAATCTGTTTCTATCCCTCGATGTCTTCCCCTACCTTATCGGAAGTTTGAGCATACCAGAGACCATTTTAGAGCTCCCTCAGGACCCAAGATGGATGGAAATCTTAGAAATCTCATTAGGAGGTGCTGCGGCAAAGACTGTTCTATCAGCCCAAGAGCAACAAGCAGGGCCTCGCCGTGGCCGTGAAAACCTGCACTTTCATATTTAATGCCAAAGAACCCAGAGGATTGGTGTTTCTAATTGAAATCTTCCCGGCATCCAGGGGGGGTCTTGTTCCCACGCAAGGAGCAAGGGCAGTTTGCACAGCGCAGGGCGGCTGTTTGCAGCTGTTACATTCTAACTGGCCAGGCTTCCACCCAGGCCAGAGGTCCCAAGTGACCTGTTCTGCTTTTAAGGTGCTAAATCAGTAAGCTTTTCCTCCCCTGGGGGAAACAGAAACCTTGAGTTAGAATTAGGTATTAAAATTTTAGGCGTGCATTGTAGTTTATTGTTATTTATTTTTCAGGGCCAAGGATTGAACCCAGAGCCTTGTGTGCCAGGCAAGCGCTCTGCCACTGAGCTAGCCCCCACCCCCATTCTATTTTACTTTAAGCCCACAATTCCACCTCTAGGAATCTGTCCCTCAGAGAGTCACACCACCACACATCAAGACAGGTACACACTGGTTTGAGGCAGGGACGTTTGTGCTGCTGTAATACAGAAGAGCTCTGACCAGCCAGATGCCCTTCAGCAAGGCACCATCTGGGCGCCTCTGTTACAGGGAACACAAGGCGCGGTAACAAGAGAAGATAGATCTCATGTGTAATGTCTGCAAGATGCCCACACAGCCCTGAGTGAATGAGCGCAGCTCGTACTCGGTGAGTGCTTGCGCAAAGTGCTTCGCACGCCCTGACACATTTAATCCTCATGACAACCCTGGAGGGAGGGACCAACATCAGCCTCATTTGAAAACCAATGCAACTAAGGTCAGAATAACTTGCCCAAGGTCACTCAGCTAGAGAGTGACACCTTGAACTCTGCTTGACAGTTTATGCTCATTTACTCTGTGCTGCCACCTATGGTCCTGGGGACTGATCCCAGGGGCATTCTACCACTGAACTACACCCCAGCCATTTTATTTATTTGTTTGCTTGTTTATTTATTATTATTATTATTTTTTTTTTGCAGTACTGGGGATTGAACCCAGGGGCATTCTACCTCCCAGCTACACCCCCAGCCCTATTATTTATTCTTTATTTTGAAACAGGGTCTCACTGAGTTGCGGAGGGCCTCACTAAGTAGCTGAGGCTGGCCGCAAACCCGGATCCTCCTGTCTCAGCCTCCCAAGTACTAGGATTACAAGCGTGCGCCACCACACCCAGCTTGTTTGTTTGTTTATTTATTTGCAGATAGGTCTCACTAAGTTGCCTAGGCTAGCCTCAAACCTGCAATCCTCCTGTCTCAGCCTCCTGAGTCACAGTGATTATGGGCGTGCACCACCACTGCCGTTTTATGCTGCCACTCTTTTGTGTGTGTGTGTGTGTGTGGTACCGGGGATTGAACCCAGGGGCATTCTACTTCCAAGTTATACCCGCAGCCCTTTTTATTTTTTGTTTTGAAACAGGGTCTCGCTAGGTTGCTGAGAGTCTCACCACATTGCTGAAGTTGTCCTCAATCTGAGATCCTCCTGTCTCAGCCTCCCAAGTACTGGATTACACCACCATGCCTGGCATTATGCTGCCACTTATGAAGGGAATGAGGCAAGGCATAGTTTGTGTGGTATGACTCCATTTGGTTTAAAAAAGAAAGGGGGATAGAGACCTAAGAAGTGTGTGTTTTGCATGCCTTCTTCCAGAACTTTCTCTGTGATTTACAAGGAGATGTTCATAATTACACAGAGGAGGAACCTGAGGCTGGGATTCAGTTTTAGTTTTAAAAGTGAGCATGTAGCTGGGCATGGTGGTGCACTCCTGTAATCCCAGTACTTGGGAGGCTGAGACAGGAGGATCGCAGGTTTGCAGCCAGCCTCAGCAATTTAGTGAGATCCTATTTCAAAATAAAAGATAAAATAGGGCTGGAGTGTGGTTAGGGGTAGATGCCCCTGAGTGTTGAATCACCAGTACCAAAAACAAAACAAAAGCAAGCCTATGAGGGAAAACTGGGCAGGCAGAGTGAAAACCACTCCTTGAAAAGTCCACGGCTCTGGCCTTGCTCTTGGCCCACGGAGTCTGAATGACACGCTTCTTTCCAAACAGCAGATTCCTCCATGGCCGGTGAGACACTCATACCCCAACTTGTGTTCACGTGCTCCCAGTGAAACAGAGGCTGTACTCACCCCATATGCTCAAAGTGCAACCCCTCCTTCTTGGTTTTTATTTTGCTCCCTCGTATAGTTGAACTCACATAGATTAGATGCTCCTATGATTACATGCTTATGAAGAGAGGAAATTTTTAAAAAATCAATGGGTTACTGCCTTCAGAATGTTCTTCTCAGTTATCACCTGACCTCAAGATGCTTCCTGATGTGGCGGCTGTAGCACAGTGGACAGAAGCAGAGACTACCCAGTTCCAATGGCTCTGCCACCTAACCAGCCAGACTCAGCCTCCCTACCTCTCAGTTTTCTCATCTATAAGTGGAGATAATACAGCATAATTCTTATGTAGAGACTTAGAATATCCCTGGTACACAGTGATATACAAATATTAACTATTATCACTTTTACTTATTTTATATGATTTTTAAAAAAAATCTCAAGCAGCCTAGCGAGGTGGCATAGGCTTGAATTCCAGTACTCGGGAGGCTGAGACAGGAAGACCGCAGGCTCAAGGCCAGTGCATAGTAACTTAATGAGACCCTGTTTCAAAACAAAAAATAAAGCCGGGCGTGGTGGCACACCCTTGTAATCCCAGTACGTGGGAGGCTGAGACAGGAGGATCGCAGGTTTGAGGACAGCCTCAGCAAGTAATAAGACTCTCATCAACCTAGTGAGACCCTGTTTCAAAATAAAATAGGGCTGGGGGTGTAGCTTGGAGGTAGAATGTCCCTGGTTTGAATCCCCAGTACCACACACACACACACACACACACACACACACACACACGAAATAAATTGGGGGTGTAGCTCAGTGATATAAGTGCCTGCCTAGCATGCAGGAGGTCCTGGGTTCAAATCCCCAGCTCTACAAGAAAAAATTAAAAGGGCTGGTGATGTAGCACAGTGGTAGAGCACCCCTAGATTCAATTCTCAGTACTGGGGAAAAAAGAAAAGTTCTGTAAATAAGCCAGGCGTGGTGACACATGCCTGTAATCCCAGTACTTCGGAGGCTAAGACAGGAGGATCACAGGTTCGCGGCCAGTCTCAGCAACTTAGTAAGACCCCATTTCCAAATAAAAAATAAAATAGGGCTGAGGGTGTAGCTCAGAAGTAGAATGTCCCAGGCCGGGCGTGGTGGCGCACACTTGTAATCCCAGTACTTCGGGAGGCGGGGACCGGAGAATCCGGGTGCATGGCCAGCCTCAGCTGTCGCTGTGTCTCTCTGTGTCTCTCTCTCTCTCTCTCTCTCTCTCTCTCTCTCTCTCTCCACTTAGTGAGGCCCTCCGCAACTTTGTGAGACCCAGTTTCAAAATAAAATATAAAAAAAATAGGACCGGGAGTGTAGCGTGGAGGTAGAACACCCCTGGGTTCAACCCCCGGTACCACAAAAAAAAAAAAAAAAAAAAAAGAAGTAGAATGTCCCCAGGTTCAATCCCCAGTACCACAAAAAAACAAAAACAAAAAATAAAAAGGGCTGGCAGTATAGTTCGGAGGTAGAATACCCCTGGGTTCTATCTCCAGGACCAAAATAATAATAATAATAATAATAATAATAATATAATAATAATAATATAAAAACAAAAAATAGGGTTGGGGGTCTAGATCAGAGGTAGAGTGCGCCTGGGGATTACTGTGATAAACAAACAAACAAATCTCAAGTAAACCAACTGTGACAGTCTCGCAATTACCTGTCATTCTTGTGGTTCAGGGGCCAGGCAGCCCGGAGTGGTGCCCCTTGAACGAAGGAGCCAGCCCGTTTCCCGGCAGTCTCAGAGCCAGAGCCAAGGGGAGGTGGCCTCTGAGTCTCTGTGGGGTGGGTGGGTAAGGCGAGGGTGTCATTGCTTCCCCGGAAGCACATGTGGCTTGAGCATCTTGTTCCAATTCTGGGCTCAGTCCCACTCACTTCAAATGAGACTTTGAAATGCACAATTGGAAAAGGATGCTTCCTGGGGTTGCACACACACCAGGCCCACCCAGGAGCTGCAGCCACACTCACTCCTGGAGCGGGGTGAGGGTGCCTGTAAAGCCAGATGAGGGGCCTCTGTTGTTGGACGGCCGCTTCTGGGGAGATTTAATTGGGGGCATCACCACTACTTCAGGCTGTCCTTGGATCTCATCGGCTCAATGTCGAGCCACAGGCAATGCTGTGGCAGAGCCACTGGTGCTGCTGTTTCTTATCATCATCATCATCATCATCATCATCATCATCATCATTTGGTACTGGGGATAGAACCCAGGGGCATTCTACCTCCCAGGTACACCCCCAGCCCTATTTTTTATTCTTTATTTTGAAACAGGGTCTCACTAGGTTGATGAAAGTCTATTTGCTGAGGCTGTCCTGGAACCTGCAATCCTCCTGTCTCCGCCTCCCAAGTACTGGGATTACAAGCATGCGTCACCACCCCCGGCCACCCCCAGCCCTTTTTTTTTTGTTTTTTGCGGTACTGGGGATTGAACC
>PVJS01007536.1:18356-48293 GCA_004027185.1 Glis glis | reverse complement strand
ATGCATACTTTATGTGAATGAATGACAAAGAGTTTAAGGTGCCCAAGAGTAAAAACTACATCTATGCCCTGGAGCATGGTTGGTGACTGTCCAACATTTGTACACTAAAGTTCTTTCAGAGAAATAGTCTCTTATGAAACATTCAAAATCAAAAGTAAAATATGTCATTAAAATTTGACACATTATCCTCTAGATATCAAGGGATGCAGAAGGAACACTTTTTTTCCCTGATTTATATAATCAACAAAGAGATTGCAAGTATGAATATTTGAAGAATTAACATAAACAAACTGATGTTAAAGTTAATGAGTTTATCAAATACATTTTAGTGGAACATATAATCACAACCAATTATTAAAATTCAATAGGATTGCATATCAGATTCATAAAAGAATACATAAAGTATCATTATTTAGTGAAGACTGGATCTAGTCAATCAGTGAAATTTTGGCTCATATGTCCAGACTCCAGGCCTCTCTTTATTGCTCAAGGAGCATGTACATTTGCAATTTTGGAAGTTATACTTCATTTAACATTTTTACTTATATATGACAAGTAATAAATTACATATCTAGAAAAAGCTAATTGTTATTAAGTATTCCCATTTTAGTGTTATTTTGCTTATGAGCAAAATGAAAACTGACATTCAATCATGTTCCACAGATTCTAAGATATGGTTTTAAAAGTAAAATACTATTTTCTTTGCAGGAATGGGTCAGCTATTGGAAGAGTTCAGGCCTCTTTTTCTCTTTTCCACTTAGCATGTGGTCTCCATCAGAAGCCAAGTAAATGCAACCTCCCAATCTTGAGTGTAAGCCTCCAAAACTGTGACATGAACAAGCTTTTTTCTTTGTATATAACCCAGTCTCAGTCATTCCGTTAAAGCAACAGAAAATGGGCTCGAATAGCAATGTATTGCTACATAAGAAACGATTTCAAAACTTATTAACTTGAAACAGCATTTATTATTTCACAGATTCTGTGCTTCAAGAATCCAAGTGCAGCTTTGCTGGATACCTCTGATGTGAGGCCTCTCATGAAGCTGTAGTCATGCTGTCAGACAGCAAGTGTTCTCTGAAGACTCAACTGGACAAGATGAGCTTCTGCGCTTACTATGGAGTGATGGAGTGATGGAGTGATGGAGTGATGGAGTGATGGAGTGATGGAGTGATGGGCTGAGCTCAGTTCCCTGCAAACTGTTGGATGGAAGGTGCCAGTTTCTCAGTGACTGAGCCATCCCTTCAGTTCTTTGCCATGTGGAAAGCTTACAACATTGGAGCTAATTTCCCCCAAAGTTGACTGAGCAAGAGGGCAGGAAAGAAATCATGCAGAAAAAAAAAGTTATATAGCCAAACCTCAGCATGGCATTCCATCACTTTTGCTCTAGTCTGTTGGTTAGAAGTAAACCATAAGGTCCAACTCACAAACGAGCAAAGGTTACAAAAGGTCATGAATAACGGAGCAGAGATCACTAGGGGCCAATGTAGAAGTTGTCTAACACAACAGTTGATGGCTAATTGGATTAGGTATATCATTCCTTTTATTTTTGTGTATGTTTGGAATTTTTCATAATAAAATATTTATTCATTTATTTATTTATTTATTTATTGCAGTACCGGGGGCATTCTACCTCCGGGCTACACCCCCAGCCCTATTTTATTTTTTATTTGGAAACAGGGTCTCACTAAGTTACGGAGGGCCTCACTAAGTAGCTGAGGCTGGCCGCGAACCTGGATCCTCCCATCTCAGCCTTCCAAGTACTAGGATTACAAGCATGCGCCACCACACCTGGCTTTTCATAATAAAATATTTAAATATATATGTAATAAAATATATAACACACAAAACAATACATAAACAGATATATGACAGTGAAATTATTGAGGTCTATGTCTACCAAATTTTAAGACTACCATTAAAATTTTAAAATTTGTATTTTACTGGGAAAACAAAGTTTTTTTGACATTTTAATTATTGCTTACTTAATTTTGAAAGGACAAACTATGTATAAATAGATCAATGTACTACAATTAATGCATTCATGTTTTTGTAAACCCTGGATCATCAGCTTCATCAGCAAAGAACAATTTGGTCACTGAAATGATGTGTGTCTAGTAATCATCATTTCTCCATATCACAAATGGCAATTAAGGCCATTTCCTCACTGGGAACTGTAATGCTTTATTCATTTGACATTAAAATTATAAGCTCTGGTAAGATATGTAAACTGATTTAATCAATACAAATGCTGTTTGTGCTATTCTGATGATTCATTGTCTCTAATGATTCAATATCCTGGAGAAAACTTTAAGAATTTAAAAACTTACTTTTTATTTCAGAAATAAAAACTATGCCTAAAATAATGGCCATTTTATGGGCGTTTTCTATTTGTACCATTTCTTATTCTCCTAGTCTGAAATTTAATATATTTCAAAAGTATTAACTCAGCAAAATACATATATTTTGCCTCCTCAAATAGAATATAATTTTGGCTTATTATCATACAATTCTTAAATATCCAATTTAAAATTTTTACTTTGGATTTTATCAACTAGTACATTGATTATAAAGTATCACTAACATAAATTTGTTATATATATTTTATTACTTTTACTGAGATACTATTAAGAAATAATGCTATTTAAAATACCATTGAAATAATGTTTGTGCTAAATCTCTAAACCACACATGTTTAAATGGAATTTCTAATGCTGTAGGAATACTAGTCAATATATGTGCTACTTAAGGAACTATAAATCAATAACCATTACATGTAAACTGGTAAATTTTTCAAAGAAACCCTCATACAATTTCCAAATAGCTTTTACAGACATTAGGACAGTATCAAGGAGTTAAATTCAGTGTGAGTCTAGCCCTGTTTAACTACACCAGTTCGTTGAGGATGGCAATACTTGCACATATGAAATGCTTTAATATTTGGTTACTTAATCTAAAACAACCTCAAAAGGTATACAAAATCTTCATATTTAATCTTTGTCTTTTCTTCAAAAATAAAAAAAGCCATAGACCAAAATGATTCCCCTTTTCCACAGAAAGGACATGACTATTTTAGTGTGAAATCTGGATACCTAGTTGTGTTTTTTGTTTTTGGATTTTTTTTTTTTTGCTTTTTTGGTTTACATTCAACCAAGTTGCCCCTATGTCTAGCTACATTCTTGCCCTTGGTTATCTCCATGAAATGTGAAGGATGGTGAAGAACAGATATAAAACCTGGGAACTAGAAATTAGGAAGGAATCAGGCTTATAGAATCAGATGTCTAGATGAATAGAGTGCGTGGACATCCCTCGGGGCTTTGCTTTGGAAACCGATGTAACATTTTATTATTTCAATCTATTATGGAAAATCAGTGCTTTTGATTTGTTAACAATATTACAAAGCTATAATATCAAAAGATAAGTACAAATGGGGAAAATTCCTTTTTGAAAGATTTTGGTTTTGCTATATCTATGCCAGTCAAAATAAATATTTTAAGGTAAAATGCTGGCTTTATTCACACAAAAACATAATTCATGATACAATATTGTAATCATTCTGCTTCCATATCACAGATAAGTTTAGGCACTAAAATGAATGAAAATTATAAAAAAAAACCTATCAAAACTGCTATCAAAAACTGTCTGGAGAGGTTGATCTATTTGGACCACTTTTATTGTTACTTCTTTTAGCGATGTTGAGAATTATCTGCCATAATTCATTCAGATAAGTCTGCATATTTTCATCTCCTCAAACATGGAGCACTCTACAATAACACTTCCTACAACCTCTTTCCTTCTACCCTGTCTTCACTTTTTTTCAAGGTATTATTACATTCTGTCTATTCTCTGACAAGAAGACTCATTGCCTATGAGGAGCAGGGAGTTTTGAATGTTTTATTCAATATCATATTTGCTTTATCAAGAAAAATGTATGGCCTTAGTAAATATTAATATGTATTTGTTAAGAAGATAAATAATAATTAATAAACTTGATATGGCAAAATACAAATATATATGTACATGTGTGTGTGTATGTGTATATCTAACATCTCTTTCTCTTCTTTTTCTTTCTTTCTTAGAAGAGGAAACATGGCAAACACTCTGAAAAAAAAAAACATATTGCATTCTTGAAGCCCAAACATACAACTGTTGGATATTCTAATTTATTTATTTTATTTTTGTCATCATCTCAGACTCCTTCCCATTCTATATTCTCATTAAGCCATGCCATTAGGACGTATAATCTAGGAACATACAGTGATCTGACCTTTTCCTGAATATCCACTACATTTCTACACTATGATCTCAGTCTATAGAAGTAAAAATATTATACTTTGTGTCCATTGCACAATTACCCTAAAATGCCACAAGTTGACAAGGGGTAGACTTTTGATGGTTAAGCTTGATGGTCTACTTCATTGGATTAAGGTAACATTTAGGATTAAGAGAATTCTGGGTGTGTCTATGAAGGTGTTTACACAGATGATTGGCCCCTGTGCCACAGACTGAGGGGGAGATCCATCCTGAATGTGGGTGGCTCTGTCTATTAGGTTGGGGGGCCAGAAGGAACAAATGGTGGAAGAAGGAGGAAGCCATGGAGGTGCAAACTGTTCTTTTTAAGCAGATGTGGCGGTTACTGCCACCATTCCCATGAGATACTCAACTCTCCCCAGAGATTATCCAGGGAACTTCCGGGCCTCAGCCTTGTTCTTTCCTGTTCTGAAGTCCAGCTTCTTAGCCTGAGCAGCGACTGGTTTCTCCAGCTCTGTAGCCTGAAGGTGCCAGCGTGGGGCTTTCTAGCTTCTGACGATGTAGTCTAATCTAATAAATCCCCTTTTATAATTATACATATGTAAATCTGATTGGTGTTGTTCTTCTAGAGAGCCCTACCTAATACACAGAGTAAACAGTAACCTTGGGAAAATAAACATTTTACATTCTTGATACTCAAATATACAAGTGTTGCATGTGCTCTAAATTTTGGCTTTTACTTTGGTTATTATTTCAGACTCCTTCCCAGTCTTTATTCTCATTAAGCCATGCTGTTAGAGCATATAGGCTAGGATCATACAAAAATCTGATCTTTTTCATAATATCCATTAAATGTATACCCTATAATTTCACAAAGAAATCACTTCTATGCCAATCTCAATATTATTTTTTTTTTTTTTGCGGTACCAGGGATTGAACACAGGGGCGTTCTACCTCCACGCTATGCCCCTGGCCCTATTTTTTTTTTTATACTTTATTTTGAAACCGGGTCTCACGAAGTTGTGGAGGGCCTCACTAAGTAGAGAGGGAGAGAGAGACAAGGAAAGAGAGAGAGAGAGACAGGGAGAGAGAGAGAGAGAGAGAGCGCATGCGCGTGCTCGAGCTGAGGCTGGCCTCGAACCCGGATCCTCCGGTCACTGCCTCCCAAAGTACTGGGATTACAAGCGTGCGCCACCACGCCCGGCCAATCTCAATATTCTATATGGGGAAGAGTAGTGGGAGGGAGTCAGGGGGAAAGTTCACCAAGGGCTGTGTGTATGTATGTCACTATCAGTATGAACTACATTATGATGTGAAACTATAATGCACCAAAAAAATTATTATTTTTTTTTACAGTACTGGAGATCGAACCCAGGGGCATTCTACCTCTGAGCTCCACCCCCAGCCCTATTTTTTATTCTTTATTTTGAAACAGGGTCTCACTAAGTTGCAGAGGGCATCACTAAGTAGCTGAGGCTGGCCACAAACCCAGATCCTCCAGTATCAGCCTCCCAAGTACTGGGATTACTAGCGTGTGCCACCACGCCTGGCTAATAAAATTATTAATAAATAATAAATAAATAAAAGTAAAACCAATCTTCTCCATGTTCATTGGACAATTACCTTGAAATGTTATCCTAATATTTAGCTCAGATATAAAAAAGGCATTGAATATATTATGATTTTTATAACATCTAAACCAATGAATTTAAACTAAACTCATTTTTGTGCATTTAAACCAATGAATATAGTGTGATGAACACTAAGGAGAATATGTAATATTTAAGGGGTCAAACTATATAGGTAGCAAACTATTATAAAATGTGTAGTAATAATTAGATAAACCAGTTTAAAACATATAGGCTCATGTACTTCATTGTCATATAACTTCAAATATCACATTAAAGAACGTGCAACTAGGGACTGTAATGGTGCATGCCTGTAATGGCAGGACTTGGGAAGAGGATGGAGGAGACAGGAGGATGGCAGGTTTGAGGACAGCTTCAGCAATGTAGCAAGACCCTATTTCAAAACAAAAATAAACAAATGAAAAGTGTTGGCAGTGTAGCTCAGGGTTAGAATGTCCCTGGGTTCAAGCCCCCTACCCCTCCACACACAAAAATAATGTGCAAGAAACCAAATATAAAATCCCTTGTAACACTGAGATCTTGCTTCTATGCCCTGATAAGCTTTTATCCTTAAATCATGACAAGCAGCTTTGGATGAAACCAGTGAATATGAGCATGTAACTCAACTCATAAATCTCCTGCTGATTTACTATTTTGAAAATAATTCATTCATTTTGATATTCATTCATCCTTGTAATTGTCTTTTTTTCTTCCTTCTATTTGTTAACTTATGTTATTAAAGGATATGAAACATAAACATAAGAGTAACCTTAATAGGCTGTAGGAATTTATCATTATTAATTTTTTATTTTAACTTAATGGATGCCAACCAAAACTAACTAAACTTAAAACATGCTCATAAAAATCCCCCCAAATATATATCACTTGCATTATTATGCACAAGATACATAAACATATACAGTCTCTATGAATTGTTTCATAATAGATATTTTTAAATTTATATTTGTATCATCTCTGCAAGAGTGTCAGTACAGTCCTAAGCCTCAACTCTGAAACAGAATGGAGGTAGTCAGAGAAAGTAAATGTCTTTCTGATGCTGCTAACTCTGCTAATTTTTGAAGCTCTGGTCCATAACATATCTTCTGATTCCTTGTTCAGTGTTTTTCCCTGCTTTAAAAAAAGGAACTATAATGATAGAGAAATCTTTCCAGTTTATAATGATAACATTCTCATGGGTCAATAATCACTATTAAAGAATCACTAAATGCAAAATTACAACTTCCCATAATGGTTCTACCGGAACTTTTGGTTATAAAGTCAATAGCTTCCCTCTGAATAAACTGCCCATTATAGGTAGGGTGTGATTTTGTGGGGAAATGACTGTAATAGCACCTCCTGTTCTTTATTGAATGCCAGGTCATTTTATAACATAAATTTAGTGAGATCCAATGAAATCTTCAGACACTGAAACTTCATATAGGCATTAATTATAAATTTCTACCATATACTTGATGTTGGGCCTGCTTAAGCCATCCTTCTCAACAAATTACGTTTTGGAAATATTAAAATTGAGATCTTAATTTTCCCTTACATTCTGCTATACACAAAAATGAAACTTTTTCTGAGCAATTGCTGTTTCAGTCAGCATTCTCACCGGTGTGAGCTGAACACCTGACATGCCACACGTGAAGGAAGACGGGTTTTACATGTTTAAAGATCTACAGAGGTTCCGGGGTCATAGTCCCTTTGGGGACTGAATTCTGCCACAGCTGCACTTCCTCGGGGCATCCTGAAGGGGAAGCAGAGAGAGCAAGATTAGGGGGTGAGGGACATATATAATCCCTGATCCTGCACCCCCAGCGACCCACTTCCCGCTGTGCCCTGCCTTCAGAGCATGAGGTACAGGGGGCATGTTAATTTCAATTGCTTTTGGCCAATATTCAGTGCTACCATTCCCCACCTCTGGCCCATAGAAACCAAGCACCCTTTTGAGAAAAGACCTCTGAAATTCCTGGATTCTCCTACTCAATCAGCCATATACTACAACTGAAAGGGGAAAAAAAAATCCCTCACTGACAGATGGTAAAGTTTTATCCTATATATGAAACAGAGTCCTTATTACTTCATTTTCATCATTTATAAAATAAGCAGGTTGGATTTCTAGTGTTCAGGCTTCTTCAATTCTAAACAGTCTATAAAATTTATGTTGGTTCTCTGTAAAGATTAAATTATATTTTCTCATGACAGGTGGCATAGCCCTTGATGAAAATGGTTTTTATTCATCTTGGAAATATTTCAGAAACCACTCAACCTATTTTTAACAGAAGGTATTTAGTAGAGAAAACCAGTTATACAGTTGATAATAGAGCCAGGCAGGGTCTTTGAGGTAAATCAGAGACCAGCAATAATAGGATCTCTACCACCCCTAGGGCAGGAGGGATAACAGAAGGGACACTCACGATGGCTGGTGCACAAGACCAGCCATCTGTGATGGATTGGAATCGGGCCAGGTGTCTTTGATGGAGTGAAGGGTAAAGTGGGTGGCAGGAGAGAAGCCAAGGAAGAGGCCAAACCACCTTCAAAGTTGTTTTCAAAGTACTTTCATAAATTTACAGGTTGTGGTGGGTGGGAGTGTAATCTTCTAAGCATTTCCCAATCAGCTTTCTTTGAGCAAACAAATTAAATACTTGGGTAATGTGCATCTTGGTATTCCTTAACAAGGAGAAACAAAAAAAAAAAGAAAGAAAAACAAAGATTCTCTGATGAAGTTGATAAATTTGCTAAAAAGGTAGAAAAGGATTCCAGGAGGTAAGGTGCTCCTGTAAGTAAGCGATGTGAAGAAAACATTTCAAGAAGAAATATACTGACTATGGGTACCACAGCTATAGACATTTTTCTTCTTTCTTCGCCACCTGTTTTGACTGCACAGTTGCCAATAATGAATATACTTGGCTCTTTTTTCTAGACAGGTAACACAAATCCGTATTCTTCCTGAGTTCTGATCCTACACTCTCAACCATTTAAAAGACCAATATCTGTATTTATATTCACACTGAAATTCTATCTCCTTCCTCCTACATCATTATAAAATGTCAAGCAATCCTTAAATACTTTTTCTTCTTCTGTCCTTGCATTGACTTGTCACATCAGTCACTTTCTTTCTATTTTATCACCTAGATAGTTATAATGAAATTTTGATCGAACATGCTATTTATGTTGTATTGTTATCAGAGATGTTCTTCAAAGTTCAATATTGAATATCACATTCCAATGCTCAAAAAACATCAATAGTTCTCAATGACCAATGATCAAACATTTAACACCAAATGGTACAAAATTTGTCACTGAATTTCTTCCCCATGATCTGGTACTTCAACCACACCTGGGTTACTATTGACTCAGAACTGTGTTGGTCTCCTGAACTCAAATTTTTCTAAAGGCTGAAATGCTATTTTCCACATAAGGAAAAAAATTTACCATCTCCTCTATCATATTTCCTTCAGTTCTACCAAAAGCACTAATCTCTTTCTATAATGATCAATTTTAATAGTATTTTCCTTTTCTTTCTTATACAATGCCATTTGGATAAATTATTTTTATCCTACTAAAGAGTAATCTCCTGTAAAGTGCTAACTCCTTTTTTTTATTCTTGTCTAAATTAATTCCTAGTACCATCTAATACCTTGTATTTCTCAGTTACTCAGTACATGTGAATTAAGCTTTTAAGGTACCTTTCTCTCTTGCTTTACATAAAGAATAGACAGCACTCTTTGCATGGAACACATAGAGCAAATATAAATATTGATGTTTTTCATAAGTTGAGTCAAATTTTACACTGAAAGTTTATACTTACAAAGATGCATTTATCTTTTTTATTATTTATTTATTTATTTATTTATTTATTTTTGCGGTACTGGGGAATGAACCCGGGGCATTCTACCACCGAACTACACCTGCAGTCCTACTTTTTATTCTTTATTTTGAAACAGGGCCTCTCTAAGTAGTGGAGGCTGGCTGCGAACCCGGATCCTCCGGTCTCAGCCTCCCAAGTACTGGGATTACAAGCGTGTGCCACCACGCCCGGCTTATCTTTTTTTAAAGAAAAAACTTTTATTGCTTTTCCCACATGGAATATGATATATTTTACTTTAAAACTTTAGAAAATATGGAGTAACAAAAGAAAATAATAAAAATGACACACCCAAAAGTAACTAATGATCATGTTTGTTAAACTTCCGTATTCTATGTATGTACATAAACAAATATTTTTATAATTTTGCATATTTCTTTGTAATTTCACTTATAAACATCTTTTTGATATTTACTACATGTATACATCTGCATCATCATTCTAAATAGCTATACAGTATTCTATGAGATGGATATTTCATCATTTATCTTCTACCATTGGCCATTTATGTTATTTGTATTTTTCCATTGTAACTAGTAAGAAGACGAACACCTCAGTGTGTGTTCACACTTACCCACTATATCATTAAAATTTACCTTGAGAAAATTTGCACCACTTTTACATCTACCACTTGTGTATGAGTGTCCATTTCCACACCTTTGTCAGGTTATTATTATTACTATTATTTACCATGTAGAAGGCATTACTTTTCCTTTTCTACTAATGAGGTTGAACATTTTCTTTTTAAAAAGAGCTTTGAGGGATAATTTACATACCATAAAATTAAATCAATGTTAAGTATACAATCAATACGATAATCCACTTTTAGAACATTTCTATTATCTTCATTTCTTAATTGACTGAGACTACTAAAATTTCAATGTAAAGTTTTCTGCTTCAAAATCTGTCGTGTATGCCAGGAGTGGTGGCACATGCTTGTAATCCCAGTATTGGGAGGTTGAGACAGGAGGATTGCAGGTTCAAGGACAGCCTCAGCTACTTAGTGAGGCCCTCCACAACTTAGTGAGACCCCGTTACAACATAAAGAATAAAAAATAGGGCTGGGGTATAGCTTGGAGGTAGATGCCCCTGGGTTCAATCCCCAGTATTGAAAAAAAAATCTGTCATGTATTTAGTAGTCTGTAAATAAGTAGCTATCCTAATTATGGATAATTCTACACAAATGTGATTGCAAATATGTAAATTTATTTACATTTATCGAGTGATGACTATATACTAACTCTAATTATGAGAAATGTTTTGCACACTTCCTGAATTTTCCAAAACACAAGATGCAACCATGTCCTAAATCTGAGTATAATATAAAACACATAAGATAAATAATAATTACTTCATTAATGTCATTGATAACCCATCCACTATTATTATAACTTCAAATTTATTAAAGGAACATTATTTGTAGACTTTACACCTCTCTAAGACTTGAAAAGTTAATATGAACACACTTCCCTTGATTTACTTATATATAAGTGGAAGGTCAATTTTATTTTATTTACACACACTCTTTCTTTGTATAAAAATGAGCCAGAGTTATTTTTGGAGAAAATGTGGTTCACAATACAGTTTGAATTTTTTGAAAGTTTACTAGTAAAAACTGTCAAAAAGCTATTGTATTCTCTCAATACATAAAGTCTTAGAAATTTTGTCTTGAAATATAAAATACAGAAAACAACAACTTTGGGGGCAATCCTGAGGTAGGTCTAAAAACTGAATATTTGCCCGTTTGGGAATTTCAGACATACATTTTTCTATCTCACATAATGGTATCCTTTATACCTAGAGGCAATGACATGGACTGTCAATGAGGCCATCCTATTTACGTGCATGTCTGAAATAACTGATTTGTTACCTGAGGTGCCTTCCACCCAGTGTCCACAGGTAGTGTACTCAGTCACTGTGGTCACTACTGCGAGTCCATGATCAATTGCTGCTTCAGAAGCAGCTTTTCTGCCTCACAGACTGAATGATTCATGGGCTCCCGAGGAAGGTTCCACTGGAGATGGCCGTATGACAGTGTGAGATGTCTGCTGCTGCCATTTTCCAGAGTTGATGCCTGGATACAAATCTGTATTTTGTTTCAGCATTTATCTGCAGCATTCTTCTCTTCCCTGTGTGGTTGCTGTTAGCTCTACTTCTCCAGGAACCTTTGCCCTAGTCTGTTCTCTTCCAGGGTCCTACTCAATGCAGCTAGGTAGCCAGGATTTTAGCTTCAGTATTGATATAATGTGTGTCAGAAAACTCCCCAAAAGGATCCTCATTAATTTTCCATGGCTATGATTTATTCTAATATGATTTTAGAATTTAGTTGTGGAATTACATTAATCTTTAGCAATTACCTCCAAGACATTACACAAGTAATACATACCTAATAGCAAACTCTCATTGATAAGAATTCATGAATTTATATTTTCATATAGCTGTAGTAGGAGATTAAATGATTTTAAACTTATACATTTGTGTTCTTATTGTTGAAATTCACTAGCATAGAAGAAATGTTATATTCAGGAGAAAATATTTTGAAAGATGTTGAAGTTATAAGTGTATATGGGTTAATATATGTAATGAAAATATTTTAAATAAATTTTTTTTCAATTTTTCAGGAGTTATTTCTTCTATAGGATTTCTCCTTATCACTGTTTCTAAATTCATTTCTTTCCTATAGTAATAATATATCTCTAAATGTTCTTATATGACAAATATTAAATGAGAAATATTAAGATAATTAGGACACATGATAAAGGTAATTAAAAAGGACCACAGAATTGGGGGAAAACATGATTAAAGAAAAAAGGTCTAATAATAAAATGAAAGAAACATTTCTTTCAAAGGTTTAACCAGTAACAAATGACCATCTTCCAATGTCAGAGACTGGGTCCACAAAGATGAATAAGCGTACTCTGTGTTCTAAGGCACACATAACCGAGAGTAATATCGGGACATAATCTGCAATTATTCCTGTGTAAGGTAAGAGCAGTGACAGATGCACAAAGACACAGATAAACTTTTCAAGGACTTGAGAGAGATGAGAAAGAATCATGCGAAGGAAACAATAGCATCTACATCAAGTTCTATTTCATGCCCACAGTGCAGCAAAAGTGTGGAAACATTTTTAAAAAGGACTTGGAATGAATAAAAGATTGGAATCCCAAAGTAGGACTCCAGAAAGGGAACTCTACAAATTTTATAATTAGAAGTCTCAAATTTGAGGTTCAAAGGGGCTAGAGAAACAAAAGTTGGACCAGTAAAAATATGAGGTAGACAAAGGGTAAACATTTAAAAAAACAAAGGAAGAGAACGACACTGTTATGACCTTAAAGTTTAGAATTCAACAATATCACTTCTGTTAGGTAACAGAATTTGAGAAAAATTTACAGTCAGAAGAATGTTGTGATCTGTGCAGTCACACTAAAGACTTCTGATACCAAAGTAGCTTTTTAATTATCCTCTAATCCTTCAAAAGAATTAATAATTGTGTTTAAATAACTTGTGTGATAGTAATTACTGTTCTGCTTAAAAATGATTGTTATAAATTGTCAGTTAGCCATATGTGAATTTATTTTTACTTTTCGACAATGCATTTTCGGGTACATACAATTCACTTTTACCATTGCTTTCAGTGCAATTGATCTCTGCACTCCACGGTTTATTGCAGCACCAAGAGATGCACTCTCATGTGCCAACAGGTGGCAGCATGGTTGAGGAATAACAGGCCCCAGACTTGATGGGTAGGGCTGAAATTTTTCCAGTGACTTGAAGAATTCAACCTCACAGTTTAATCTAAAGCATAAAATGAAAAGGCACATACAGAAAAAAAAGATATAAGGTTTAAGTAACTATGAAACTTTACAATTATAATGTAAAATAGTTCCTTGAAGATAAGTTTGTATATTTAAGTAGATGAGTAGGAGAAGACCTTGTTATTGTAGTTTCTAAAATTATAAAAAAAAGTCAATGTCTTTTCCAGTTAGTGTCGTTTCATAAATCATATTGATGCATATCTCCTGGTGTTATTATTTCAATATTTCCTTTTCAAATGTGCACCCACAGCAAACAATCTCGGTATTTGCGCATTTCGATTAGGTTTATTTGGAATTTGCATTTGGTAAAATAACTTGATAGAGAAGTGTACCTCATCCATTCTATCATTTGTCTTTATATATTGAAAATCGAATGTTGATAGTTAAATATTTACTACTGTCTGTTCTCTTATCTCCCCATTGATGTCTTGTTAGATATTGTGTCTGGAAGTTTCCTATTTCTTTGAATGATTAAACTTCAGCTTACTTTGTACTGTAATATATTTAAATCCTCCAGGGATAGCTACTTAAAGCTTATGATCAGAAAACATTTCCTGGATGCACTTTATATCCATTATGTATGGATTACAATGGATTTCCAATAAAGGAGGATAAGCCAACCATTAAACTCATGTGTGATAAATCTAAAGCAACTGTGCTTATTCTAGCTGTAAACCATCACCATTTGTCAAATGTGGAGATAGAGCCAGTGTAAATTACTTATACAGGCACACTAATTACAGTAACTCTGCACTCAAGATTTTTTAGAATAAGCTTAAACTCTAGATATACTACAAAAAAATCTGTTCATAGTATATGAGGTTTTCTCTCTTTTAAGGTAGAATATTTGTCTCTGATATACATTTTTTCTGATAAGTCATAATTTGCTCCATTTTTGGTGTTATTTTTATTAAAAATGTCAAAATCAAGCTGGGCGTGGTGGCGCACACTTGTAATTCCAGTACTTGGGAGGCTGAGACTGGAGGATCTGGGTTCACGGCCAGCCTCAGCTACTTAATGAGGTCCTCCCCAACTTAGTGAGACCCTGTTTCAAAATAAAGAATAAAAAATAGGGCTGGGGGTGTAGTTCGGAGGTAGAATGCCTCTGGGTTCCATCGCGAGTACAGCAAAGAAAAAAGTCAAAATCACATAAAAGTTGATAAAATGTGCCATAAATCTAAGAGTACATATTTAAAATCTTCTCAAACAAATTTGATATTTAGCCTATAATTTTGATTTCTGAAAATGTTATTTTAATTATCAGATTCTATGGCTTTTGTGAATTATTCCTAGACAATATGGTGGTATGAAGCACAATCTCTTTATTATAATACTATTGTAAAAATATCCAAGTGTACTTTGCTGCACATTCTAAGGGTAAAAACATTCAAAATCACAGATCAAGTTTTATGATGGAGCCAGGTTTCAAATCAAGGTCTGGTGACTTATGAATTATTTTTTATCTTCCCCATGAACTTGCCTCACAGAACTAAAACAATGTGACCTGAGGTTCATTTGCACAGCATTAGAGTATCTTCGAGCAAGGTAAAGATTACTGAAATTTCACCAATACTAGTGCTTTGGGTATATTTTAAAAACCATTCCTTTAACATCCTACCTTATTGCTGTATTTTTCTCCTGTAAACTCAAAGATCTATTCTCCTTATCTGTGAGAAATTTTATTACAAAACAATCAGTAAAGCATCTCGATGTACCATCTGGAATTAAAGAGGACTGAAGGGAAGAAATGAGGAAAGGTTAAAAAACAACCAAATCGATGCAGTGTAGGAAAGAAAGATTGCTGGAGGTGGGATGTAATTGAATAAAGACATACATGGTGTAGATAATGTCAATTCAAGTTATTGCTTTTTGCACAATGTATGTGATATTTGAAAAGCCACCTAGATAGTGTAAATATAAGTTTGAGTGAAACAAATTCTATACCAGGGTGACTTTAGTTATTCTGGATTAGTCTACATTTTGGATTCCTCAAGTATTACAAAATAATTAGGATTCCAACTTGCCTAAATAATAAGGTCTCATCTTTTGCAAAGCAAAAAAACCACCAAGTGAAGCAACTATATTTTTTGATAAATTTGTTTCAGAAAATATAGCATTTATTAATGTCATATTAAGATCCCTTCATCAAGATTGTCAATATATCACAATGTAATAATGGCAATATTGTTTTTCTTTTGCCATTCAAGGGAGTCCTCAGTAGTGTTTATTAGTGATCTAATTTTGCCCTTTCCTTTTATTTTCACAATTACTTGGAAAATAAATTTTGTGTCCTCCATTTTAAGATGAAGAAAAAGAAACTCAGATATGCTAGTCATTATTCCAACATCACATAAAAATACTTGATGATTGTGATTTAAACCCAGTATACTTGGTTTTCAAGCTTACCTCTGCTTCTTACTTGGACTCTTATAATAGTGATACAATAATTACTGTAAGTATGTTCAAATGGCGTGCACAATCTAGCTTAAATAATCAATAATAACTTTATTAGATGAGCGATATGTGTATTGTACTCTGATATAAATGGTCTTTTCTGGAAAATGCACGGAAATATGTAATACTATTCTCATATTCAAAGGTCTCACAGTCTAGAGTAGGAAACTGGGTAGTTATAAAATAAAGAACATAATCTAATTCCTACCCATAATACTGGGTAGGTATAAAATAAAGAACATAAGCTAATACCGAAAAGCATGTAAGCACTCCAGATAGATAGGGCTAGTACTAACTGTCAGAAATGTGTGAAAATACAAGGAAAAAATTTGATTCGGCTAGACCCTAAAAATGACTGTTAATTACATATTCATATAGGGGGTAGTAAGGCTTTCAAAAGAACCTAGCATAAAGGTTACTTTTGTGGAAAAATGGATAACATGACTGACAAGTAGTAGAGATGAGAGTATGTAAGATTTAAATGCAAAAAAAAGTAATTTGGACTTTATTTTGTTATGATATGTATCTATTAATATATTTTTAAAAATATAGGATAATGATTAAAGAGTTAAAGCAGTGTTCAGGATAAAGAGAGGTTAGTTAGGAAGTGCTGTGATTTGAATATTTGTCATCTTCAGAATTTATATGGATATTTTGTTGCTATTGGAACAGTTTTTTTTTTTTTTTTTTTTTTTTTTTTTTTTTTTTTTTTTTTTTTTTTTTTTTTTTTTTTTTTTTTTTGCGGTAGCAGGGATTGAACCCAGGGGCATTCTACATCCACACTACACTCCCGGTCCTATTTTTTTATACTTTATTTTGAAACCGGGTCTCACGAAGTTGCAGAGGCCTCACTAAGTAGAGAGAGAAAGAGAGAGAGAGACAGGGAGAGGGAGAGGGAGAGAGATAGATAGAGAGAGAGAGAGAAAGAGAGAGAGACAGGGAGAGGGAGGGAGAAAGAGAGAGAGAGAGAGAGAGAGAGACAGGGAGAGAGAGAGAGAGATAGCTGAGGCTGGCCGCGAACTCGGATCCTTCGGTCTCCGCCTCTCAAAGTACTGGGATTACAAGTGTGTGCCACCACGCCCGGCTGGAACAGTATTAAAAAGTGGGAACTTTAAAACGTGATTCGACTTTGAAGTTTCCACCCTTATGAGTGGTATCCATGCCATTATAAAAGGGCAAATTTGGCCCCCTCTTGTTCTTCCTCCTTGCCCTTCAGATCTTCAGCCATATGATATTTTTACCTACAGTATGATGAAGTAGGGAAGGCCTTTGCCATATGTTGGCACCTTAAAATTGAACTTTTCAGGCTCCAGAATTGTGAACCAACAAATTTCTGTTCACTGTAAATCACCCAGTCTAGGATATTCTGTTACAGCATCACAGAGCCAACTATGACAGAAAGCGTAAGTTAATATGGACTTAGTGTAATATGGCGCAAAGAAATAGAAATATATGGTATAATAAATATGTAGTCCATATGTTTGCATTCATAATGGCTATATTAACCTTTAGAAAGGGATCTTTAGAGAATTAATTTAAAAGAGTACCTTTATATGTCAGGAAAGATCAGTGATGGAATGGACGTTTACAAATCAGAGGAAAGAGTTAAAAATCATCCCAGGTTTGAAGCTGTCTGAGAAAAGGATTATACAGTTTAAAAGAAAGATACAAGTATGACAGAAAGAACAAAAGGCATAGAACAGAAAGGAAATGCAGGAAATAAGGAAGTAGGGAGGAAGAATGGAAAGAGAAAGAATAAAATTACGAAGGAAAGCAAAATAGAAGTATGAAAAGGATTTCGAATAGGGGGGAAGGTTATTATTTAGCATGAGTTGATTTTGAGAAAAAGGAAGAACATGCAAAAGAATTTGTCCAAAAGCAATTTTTTTTATTGAATTTAGTGGGGCTAGGGATATAAATGCCTGCATAGATACTGTATAATTGGAGTATTGATTGTTAGATCCTGGTGAGTTAAAAGACCTATGGAAGTGTATATACCACAAACTCTCATAGAAGACCTGAGCCATGAGCTTGAAGTAAAAGATGAACTATGCTTTCCTTGGAAGACTGGATATATGATGTTTTAATCATCTTTCTCTTGAAAATAATTTTATTTCTAACAATGAAATGTATGGGGATTGAGAGGCAGCAAATGGAGGAACTTCTATTGTATTACTGGAATACTGTAGAAATCTGTGTATTAGGTGTGTAAACATACTATAGGAGCAAGGAAATCATTTACCAACTATTGTGAGAATATTGTATTTAAAGTTGTGATAACATGCCCTAAAAGTAATTTTTTAGCCTCGTTTTCTACCCTAAAATTAAACTCCCTGCCCTTACTGCCCCAAGGACGAAACCAATTCCTGCCCTTATCACCCCTAGGACAACGCCCGGCAGATGCAGCTCTGGGCTCCTCTGGCCAGTGCAGACTGGACTTCCAGGTGGGAGCATCACTTCCACCCAGACCAGCCCCAGACCCCCGCCTGGGTGCTCAGCCCACGCCCCTAGACCTACCCCTTTGCTTCTAAGTAAGGAAAAATTGCTATGATTGGTCGATTTAGAGCATACCCGGTGAACTCTGCTTGCTCTCTATAAAAGGAACCGGTGAATTGTACAAGTGGCTGCCATTTTGACTTGTTGGAGAGTGGTAGCCCCCCCCCCCGGTAATAAAGCCTCACCTTAACTAAGTTGGGGTCTCCAATTTTCTGTTCCTTGCAGTCGTTCAACAAAAGTATTCTTGAAATTTGCTATTTAATACATTTCTGCTTCATGTTATTATATTAACCTGCAGGGCAAGTAGAGTTTTATGGACTTCAAATGCTCAATTCCCACAGAATAGATTTTCTACCTAGAGAAGATAGCACAAATAATACCAGAGAGGCACACCTGTGTTTACCAGATTTAAGACTGATCTGCCTCACACGCTCACCATAAAATCCATAGTTAATTATTTGCAAATAAATAGAAACTAACTTTATTGGTCTGATCTTCATTAGGTTCCCAGGAAGATGTCATATTCATGGTTAGTGAAGATTTTAAATGCTGAAGATTTATAAATCACAAATATTCAAATGTTTAAAAATGAATTATCTCTTTATCCTCTGTGTTTTCATTAGGTTTCCCAAAGTCCCCAAATGTCAATAGTCTGCAAAACTTTTCAAAAAGAGATTTAAGAAAGGAAATCCTACAAGCCATCTATCTTCACACTAATTACTACAGAGAGTAGCACAGACAATAAAGCAAACTAATAACCAAGCTCAACAGGATGGAGTTAAAATTTTGGCTTAATTAATGAAATTTCAAGAAAAAAGAGGCCTTCTTAATCTACACTCCTTGCTTCTGCATCTTAGTGGATCTTTCTTACCCTTGATAAACACAGATTCTGCTGCTCTATTTTGCCAGCCTATCAAGCCTTGTATTGAATGGCTTCTGCACTTCCTTCAAAGTACTGATTCAACAGATACCTGACAGCCAAGAATATTTATCTTTAATGTGGAATTCTTCTATATAGTACATTTTCAATGTTTATCCATGTTGTAGCATGTATCAACACCTCATTTCCAAATACGATAAAATTTTATGTATTCATAAACAAGTTGATTAAAAATATTTTCCTGTTTTTGCCAGTTAACCCTCCCACCAACAGTATATTAAGGTTCCAAAGTATCCACATGTTTGTGAACACTTATTTGCCCTTATGATTGCAGAAATCCTAGTAGGTGGAAATTGATATTGCATTGCTGTTTTGATTTGCGTTTTTCTGAAGGGCTAATATGGTTAAGTACTTTTTACATGTTTTAGAGAAATATCTATTCAGAACTTTGGCCATTTTAAAATTAATTAATGTAAATATTACTGAATGCTAAGTGTTCATTACCTATTCTGCATATAAGTACCTTATCAAATAAAAGGCTTCTGAATATTTTCTCCACTTTTGTGGTTTTACCACTTCAGCTAAAATTTATTTTAATTAATATATAAAACCAAAAAAATATATTAATGGAGATTAGTGTGATGTTTGCTACATCTATATATTGTGTAATATTAAAATCACATTAAACATAACTATCTCCTCAAACATTTGTCATTTCTTTATGGCAAAAAGATTTGAAAATCGCCTTTTCCTGCTTATTGAAATGTATAGTAAGTTACCAAAACTTCTTATTCCAATCTAACTGTGACTTGGTACCCATTGGACAACGTTTTACCATCCCTATCTCTCCAGCCACTTGTAACCACCATTCTACACTCAATTTCTATGAGATTAACTTTTTTAGATTCCCCAAATGAATAAGATCATGTGGTACTTATCTATTTATGCTTGGCTTACATTATTTATTATAATGATGTCCATTCTGTCCATATTGTCACAAATGACAGGATTTCACTTCTTATGAAACAATATACCAATGTGTCTATGAAACGCATTTTCTTTATCCACTCATCTACAAATGGACAGTTGGGTTGTTTCTAGTTCTTGGTTACCATGGATATTGCTACAGTAAATATCAGAGTACAGATGTTTATTCAACATATTACTTTTATTTCTTTTGAATATATACCAAGGAGTCAAATTGCTGGATCATAGGATAGTCTATTTTTTAAATGTTTGGAAGAAC
Source organism: Glis glis (assembly GCA_004027185.1). Taxonomy (NCBI): domain Eukaryota; kingdom Metazoa; phylum Chordata; class Mammalia; order Rodentia; family Gliridae; genus Glis; species Glis glis. The sequence continues at coordinate 27,652 of PVJS01007536.1, read as the reverse complement.
TTCCAAATTTTTTTCCATAGTGGCTCTACTAATTTATACCCCCCCAAAATATGCAAGGGTTCTCTTTTCTCCACATCCTCACCAGCCCTATATTTTATCTTCTTGGTTTTTTCTTTCCTTGTTTCATATAATTCTGGATTTAACTGAAGATGTAAATGTAATGACATTTTAAATTATTTATTTGTGCATTATAATTATACATAAGCAAAGCATTAATTGTGATGTATTTGTACATGCATATAACATAATTTGGTCAGTTTCATTCTGTAGTAGCTCACATTTCCCTCCTCTTTCCCCTCCTGCTGATCCACTTCCTGTACTGGTCTCCTTCAAGAGGTCACTTTTTTACTCCTTTATTCTCTCTAGCTTCCACATATGAGAGAAAATATACCACCCTTAACTTTTTATATCTGAATTATTTCACTCAGGATGATGTTCTCCAGTTCCATTCATTTACCAGCAAATGCCATAATTTCATTCCTTTTTACTCTGGCTGGGTGAAACTCCATTGTGTTTATATACAACATTTTATCTCCATTGATCTGTTTATGGACACCTAGGCTGGTTCCATAACTTGGCTATTGTGAATTGCTCTTCTTATAAACACGTGTATGCATGTATTGTTATAGCACTCTGTTTTAGTTTTTTGGTCAAACACTAAGAGGAGTGGTATAACTGGGTCATATGGTGGGACCATCCCTAGACCGGAGATTGAACCCAGGGGCGTTCTACCTCCGTGCTACACCCCCAGCCCTATTTTTTATACTTTATTTTGAAACCGGGTCTCACGAAGTTGCGGAAGCCTCACTAAGTAGAGAGAGAGAGAGAGACAGGGAGAGACAGAGAGAGAGCTGAGGCTGGCCGCGAACCTGGATCCTCCGGTCTCCGCCTCCCAAAGTACTGGGATTACAAGCATGCACCACCACGCCGGGCTCATCCCTAGACTTTTAAGAAACCTCCATACTGATTTCCATAGTGGTTGTACTAATGTGCAGTCTCACCAACAATGTATAAGTGTTTCTTTTTCCCTGCATCCTTACCAGCATTTATTATTTGTATTCTGATAATTGTCATTTTACTTGGAGTAAGATAAAATTTCAATGTAGTTTTGATTTTCATTGTCGTGATTACTAAAGATGTTGAACATTTTTTCATATACTTATCAGCCATTTATATTTATTATTTTGAGAAATGTCTACTAAGGTTCAATTGACTATTTATCGACTAAGTTATATGATGTTTTGTTATTAAGATTTTTGAGTTCTGGATATTCAGATGCAGAAGAATGAAACTAAATCCCCATCTCTCATCCTTTATAAAACTCACCTCAAGTGAACTGAAGACCTAGGGAACAAACTTTATAACTACTAGAAGGAAATAGGGTCAACTCTCCAACATATAGGTACAGGCATTGACTTTTTCAACAAGATCCCTAAAGCTCAGGGAATAAAATCAAGAATTAACAAATGGGATGACATTAAAAGCCTCTGCGTAGCAGAGGAAACAAGAGTGTGAAGACAAAGCCTACAGAATGATAAAAAATTTTTCCAGTTACTCTTTTGACAGAGGATTAATATTCAAATATATAAATATTTGCTGTTTTAATACTGTATCAAAATTCTTATAGGCTTTCTTCATTCCTCTTCATTCTTTTTTCTGTTTTCCTCCTACCATTGTCTGTTTTCAAATAGCCTTTTTGAGCTTACAGATTTTTTCTTTTGTTTGATATATTCTACTACTGATGACTTCTATTGTGATTTTAATTTTGCTGAGCATATTTTTTAGCTTAAGGATTTGTATGATTTTTTTAAAAATCTCCTTTTACCTCTTAAACGTCTCTGTTAAAGTATCAAATCTCTTTTTCTGTTTTTTTCTTCAAGCTCACTGAGCTTCCTTAAAATATATGTTTGAAACTCTCAATCTAAGAATTCTCCCACACTGATTACCATCTGATCAATTCTTGGAACCTTATTTGTACTCATAGATGAGGTCATGGTTTCCTGAAAGTTCTTGAAACATGTTGGTGTATTACATCATCTTGGCATTGAAGTTAGGTACTTTTCCACTCTTTGGAATATGGCTTTACCTGTATCTTTTGTCCAGTAAATTTGAAACAATTATTTTATTGGAGCTTGCAGTCACTTTCACTATTTCAGCACTTGCTAGCTCTCTAAGTCCAGGTTTGCGGTGGGCCTCCTGTTTGTGGTTTGTCACTGTTGGAGCACTAGAAGACAATGAGAGACAATTTTTGGCCCAAATCTACAGTTGCTCTGTTCTGAATGGGCTGGTAGAAGTGCCTAGAAAGGATCACTCATCTTTTCAAGCTTCTTCATGGGAACAGGGAAGCCCCAGATGCTTTGTCCGTAGTCAGCGTGCCATCTGCCGACAGGCTCTGGGTAGAATTACTGAGGGGGGACCCGTCCAGGTTCCTATGCCATGCCTGTGGCTGCAAACACAACCCTACCTATAGCTGCAAATACAACCAAAATGGTGAACACCTGTGCTCAGAGTCTGCCAAGACTAGCACAGCACTGGAATAGGACTAAAGCCTAAACTGCTATGGATTGCCTACTGCTGAGGTGAATTTTTGGCCCAAGACCACTGCAAACAACCACAGGTGATGCTGGCTGGAATCGAAGTTTGATAGATTCCAGTCCCATATCCTATATCCCATATCCAGTTCCATATTCCAGTCCCAATGATAGATTGGAGTCCCATCTATCATTGGATCTCCCCCTGGCAATAGGCTATTCCAGAGGCTCCATATGAAGGCAGGCCTGAGTAGGAAACCTTTAGGTTTTTCCCAGTGGTAGGTTTCATCATCCCAGCACTAAATTCCAAGGGATGTCCTCTTCTTACTCTTTTGTCCTGCCACCAATCAACATTATGGGGGTCTGGCTCCATGCTCTGACATCTGAGGTTGGGGTAGTGTTAGTGAAGGCAAACTTGGCCACCAAAGCTGATGGTAAGCTGGGTTGGACCTGAGTCTCAGACCTGCAAGGACCTTGCATCCTGAGAGGGGCACACAGGCCCATGCCACAGCTCTCAGATGCAGATTGGAACACAAGTCTATTTCACTGGCTGTGGGTCTCTGTTTGGTGCTGAGGAAGGTCTAGTTATTCTGTTTGTGATAACTGACCTTGGGATGGCTGTGATGCCTGATGTTAAGGTATGGGTGGCAGAGACAGTTTCTTGGCTGCCAAAACTGATAGTAAGCTGGGTTGTAACTGAGTCTCACATCCACGGGGACCTGCACAGTCTGGGGTTATAGAGGAATGTGTTCCCTAGACCCACTCTGAGGCTACCAATGATGAAGCCCAAAACTTAAGACTGTCTTGCCAGTTCATATATCTCTGCTTGATTTGGTAGCAGGTCTAGAGGTTTTGTGTGGAAGTCCTCGCATGAGTATTAGAAGCCTTTAGTTTCTACCTGGTACTGAGTCTCACTGTCTGCCTGGCTTTGAGCACTAAGGAAATTCTTATACTATATTTCATACCCTGCTCCCTTGCCAGTGAAGTTTTGCTCCCCATTCTGCTGCCTGAGGTTGGGGAGGAGTGGTGGGAGCAGTCTTTGTCACCTGGGAACCCAGGAACACAGTGGCTCAATATGTGGCTACTGGCCAGGGGTAGGGGTCAAGGAGCTCTGCTCAGTACCATGCTTCACTGTGGTGGGCCTTCTACTGAATTTCAAGTCTTAAGCTTTGTTTAATTTCTTCTACCCCCAAATGGGACCTTTCTCTCCTCAGTCTGTGTTGTTTGGCATTAGGGGTAGGGGTGATGTGGGCAACTCTTCCTTTCCTGCCTTCTTCAATTCTCTTTCTTTCTTTCTTTCTTTCTTTCTTTCTTTCTTTCTTTCTTTCTTCTTTCTTTCTTTCTTTCTTTCTTTCTTCCTTTGTCTCTCTCTCTCTCTCTCTCTCTCTCTCTTTCTTTCTTTCTGTTCTACAAAAGCCAGGCACTATGCGCTCACACCTGGCTTTTTTAGCTTTTGTGAAGATAGTTTGTTGAATGAGTAGTTGTCATGTGTCTGTAGGATGATGATCACTAGAAGACCTCATTTATTTTTTATATAATAGGCATCATATCTGAAGTTGTGGATAAGATGAATAAGACATTCCCTGTTCTCATCAAGCACTTAGTGTATTGCTAGTAAGAGATGTACAATTATACTGTTATAGAACAATAAAATAGTTGATATGATAAGTATCGGCATAGAGCTATTATAAGACTTCAAAAGAAGGAATGTTCAGGTTGTGTGAAAGAGGGAACATGGTGATTTTTACAAAAAAATGAACAAAATAGTTCTGTATATATGTTCATACACACACACACACACATACACACACACACACACACACATATATATATACTTACATATTTTCTATTTATAAGGTATATAATTGAACAGTGGATGTAGTATAGAAAATATGCAGAAAACAAGCCTTGAAATAATGATGAAAAAAACTTCACTTACTTTGGCAGTTTTCCATGGGCCAGCTCCGTTCCCAAGCCTTAAAAATACCAGCACAAATGCAGTGTCTGACATTCTGTTTTTAGTTGATCTCCAACCCTTGTTATTCTCATCGGTCTCCCAGGGAGAATAAGCTGTTAAGCAGAGGCAGCACAATTGTTGTGATGTTTTATAGAACCCAGTGAAAAGATATCATAAGCTCTGACCTTATTACTTAATTATAAGAGAATCATGCTTGAATCCATTTTCTAGGCTTAAAAGAGCCATATTTTATTCATTATTCTTGCTAGAATAGACAAAGAGTTAATTTTTAAGAGTCACAGCTTAGCACCTAAAGGGATGATGCTCATAAATGTTTCACTCCACTTAGGGGAATACTCATTGTGTTCTGGTACATTATTGTACATTATTTTTATTAGAGATACTCATAAGTCAGAAAAGCTACTGAACCCGATGTCTATTTTTGTAGATGTGTGCAGCGACATGTGCATGTGTGGGCACATGTGTGTTGTGGTATGTGTGTAAAATGTGATCAGGGAAAAAAATCTTAGAGTGGATGAACAGTTGATAGGAAAAACGTGTCATTAAAGTGATTTCATGCACACAGACCATGTGTCTTCAGATGTCTTTAACATCCTCTTCATTGCAATTTCATTCAGCATCTCAGTCATTTATCAGTTATTTAGGGACTAATAATTACACCTGTGAACTATTTGAATTTGCCTTCCTTCCACACATGCTTGCATTTATACTTTTTGGGGGCCTTATTAGCACCTCCTGCAAAACGTGGAAACAGAAGGTGAAAATTAAATTTGACAATTTTGCTACTTAGCATCTTTCATAGTCAATGATGTAAAATGATTGGCTAAATTGACATTTTTGGGTTACATTTGGATTTAATTTCTTCATTATAGCTTAGCTTCTCACTGTGGTTGGAGTTACACTGGTAGAATAATGCGCCTCTTACACCTGCAGACTACTGTCACAGTATCTACTTTTTAAAACTGTCCTGTGACTTTTGTAATGGGCTGGAAGTAAGTACATCTGGAAACAAACAAAAATACCTCTATGTAATTTATATTACAACAGAAATTTGAATTATATTTCTTGCTAAGTAATCATGGATTTCCCATGATATTTTAGTCAGAATGGCCATCTTTTCCACTTTGTGAAAAATGAGGGTGGGGGGCAGAAAGAATAAAAATGTTCAAGAGTTCACCAACTGAATAAATGATGACATGGAGTGTCATGAATATGTATAGCACATATTCATCTTAGTTTTCGCCAGAATAAAAAATGTTGATTCTGTTTAATTTTTATTGATCAATGAATCTTGGAACATTTATCCATACCATAGGTTCTCTTCCCTAAAAATTTGAGAGGAAATTAATTTGATGTCCAAAGTCAAATTATTATAATGCCCAAATATGATAGATATAAGAAAGAAAAAAATCTCTAACACTCAATAAGATTTCTATTAGTAGCAAAAGTGAGGACGTATAGTAAGATGGAAAAATTATAAGGGAATAAGGAAGCCAAATATAAAGTAGACTTTGCAATTGGAGCCTACGCATTATCAATTGAATTGACTTGGGGAAGACAGACACGGAAAAAGTAGCATATTTTCAATACATTCCAATATTTTGTGCCTAGGTTTCTGAAACGAATCAATGCAAATGGAGACATCAAGAAGAATAATTACACTAGAAGAAAAAAGTCTATATTTGTGACAACAAGCTAAATTTTCATGCATTATGTACAGCAAATATTTAGCAAACATGTGGGTCCTGGCAACTTCCCAAAGAGGCAGTTTTCTATGCAGTGATACTACAATCGAGGCAGCTTCAATCTTTCACCTCCATCAACCCAGAGCATCCTCCATAATTATTTAATACAGTGTAGAGAACTTTATTATTTTTAGATAAATAATATAAATATAGACAAATTATACATATATATATATATATATATATGTCTAAAATATACTCTCCTCTTTATACTCCTGCCTTTTGCAGGAATAATAAACTGCTTGAACCTACTGATATTGGTCATGATCCACGTGACTTCTTTTTTCTAACAGAATACCAGCAGAGATAAATAAATGTCCTTTTGTTGCTTGGCAGAACCCTTGCTCCCCTACCACTTGTACTAAAAAGCATGCCCCAGCATGCCATTGTCACGTCTTAACATGGTTCCTGACTCAAAGAGCCAACAAAGCTATCTGATCTCTCCTTAACTCAGCTTCAGCAACTGAGAAATGTCACTAAAAAGAAACCAAGACACTTGATTATTGTGCAGTATTATTGCAACCAGAGGCAATCCATACATAAGGAAGAACACAGAGGTGGGCTTTGCACTAGCACTGAACACTTCTGGCTGGAATGACACTATTCACTCCAATGCTCAGTTTATTGGTAAGAATCATTTTTTTTTTGTATGCTTAATGGACACTGGCTTTATGAAAATATAATTAACACTACATACTATTCATCTATTTAAAGTGTTATTATCCATCTACTTAATGACTTTCAGCATATTCTTCAATTTTGGTAATCAGAATGACATTGAATTTTAAAACATTTTTGTTTTTCTCCAAAGAAGCACCACACACATTCACACTCCCTCTCATTTCCTCTCCTATCAATTCAGCTCTAGGCAATTGCTAATCTACTTTTTGTTTCTGTAATGAGTTGTGTATTTTGGTAACCTCAACTACATTGAATCAAACAACTTGTAGTAAATTGCGAGTGGTCATTTTTACATGGAATAATTAAGGGTCATTTGTGCCACAACATTTAGCACTACTTCCTTCTTTTAATTGCTGAATAATAGTACTTTGTATGGATATGTACCATTTTGTTTATCCATAGAACAGTTGATGAACATTTGGGTTGATTTCACTTGTTAACTATTATGAATATTGAGCTATAAACGTTTGTGTACAAGCCTTTGTGTGGACATAGGTTTCATTTCTTTCAAGAATTTACATAGGAATAGAATTGTGGGACATACGATAATATTATTTTTCACATTTTGAAAGCAGCCAGGCTGTTTTCCAACGCAGCCACATCATTTTATACTCCCATTGGCAGTATACAAGGGTTCTATTTTTCCACTTCTTTGTGAGTACTTGTCATTATTTGCCTTTTTGTTTATGGCCAGTGAGGTGGGTTTAAGTAGTATCTCATTGTAATTTGGATACTCATTTCCCTGATGGCTTATGAAATTCAACATTTCTTTATGTTTTATTGAGTATTTGTACATAAAATTTGGACAATAACTATTTATTCTCCTTACCTTTTTAATTGCATTAGTTGTGTTTATATTTTTGAGTTGAAAGCATTCTTTATATTTTCTAGATAAGAGTCTGTTATTAGATCATTTGAAATATTTCTCCAATTCTATGGGTGGTGTTTTCACTCAATGATTTTTGCAGTAAAAATACATTTTTTATTCTGATGAAGTGCAACTTATTATTTTCCCTTCATTGCATATGCTTATGGTATCATATCTAAGAAGAACTTTTCTATCCTAAAAGCATGAAGATTTACTCCAATATTTTCTTCCATTAGTTTTAGAGTTTTTGCTCTTACATTCATGTTTATGATCCATTTTGAGTTAAGATTTGTAAATGGAGAGAGGGGAGGCCCACTTTCATTCTTTTTTAAAGTGAATATGTAAATTTCAAAGTACTATTTATTAAAAAGCTCATTCCTGCCCCCAACTGAATTATCATTGCATATTTGTTAAAATACATTTCCTGAAAACGTGTTTTATTTCTGGCTGCTCAACTCTATTTCATTGGTCTAGTTAGTTATCCTTATTTAGGTACCTGTACTGCCTTAATTACTGTACCTTTGTAGTAAATTTTGAAATTGGCATATATTAGTTCTCCAACTTTGTGCTTCTTTTTCAAGATCACTTTAGCTATTTAAGATAACTTATAATTCCTTATGTTTTAGGAGTAATTTAACTTTTCCTTTATTGTAAAGAAGTCAGCTGGAATTTTGATAGGAATCATGTTAAATCCAGATCCATTTGTGGAACATTGCCTTCTTAATTCTTAATGATATTACATCTTCCAGTCTATTAACAAGGTCATTCACATAGGTCTTCTTTAATTTTTTTCCATTTTTATTTCTTTTGGTGCTGGGGATTGAACCCAGAGGCATTCTACCTCCGAGCTACTCCCAGAGCTATTTTTATTTTTTATTTTAAAGCAGGGTCTCACTAAGTCGCTGAGGGTCTCACTAAGTTGTCAAGGATGGTCTCCAAACTGCAATCTTCCTGTCTCACCCTCTGTGATAGTCAATCTCGGTTGTCAACTTGACCTGATCATGACACACCCAAGATCATGTGACTTTGGGTGTGTAATAGCAGATTAAACAGAAAGTCCTGCCCTGAATGTAGGCAGAAGGATTCTGATAGGTGAAGGACTTAGATAAAAGAGGCAGAAGCCGCGTAGAGCGCACGCGACTCTTTCCGAAGAAAATGCATCTGCTCTCACCTGATATCTTCGGCCTCCGGCTCATAGAACTGGAACTTCGCCGTTTCTTTGAAGAGCTTCTTGATCTTCTGCTCTCGTCTGAGATTGTCAGCCTCCATCCCTTCGAACTGAAACTTCACCATTGTTTCTCCGAAGAGCTTCCTGATCTTCACGTCTTGGACTGGGACTGAATTAGTGGTTGCTCCGATCCTAAGACTCCAGCTCTTAGACCGCTCGACCAGCTACTGGTTCCTCTGACTCTCCACGTGCAGTCAGAACTTGGGACTACATTGCTTCAAACTGTAAGCCCATCTGATAAATCCCTTTTTCAAATATACTCATT
>PVJS01007536.1:0-18256 GCA_004027185.1 Glis glis | reverse complement strand
CCCATCCTCCTGTTTCAGCCTCCCAAATAGGGGGCTTACAGGTGTGTGCCACCAAGCCTGGCTTATTTAATTTCTTCCAACAATGTTTTGCAGTTGTCACAGTATAAATTTTCAGCTCTTGTGTTATATTCTTTGTGTTATTGAAAAAAGGAGACGTTTTCTTAATCTTGTATTCTTCATTACTGTATACAAACGCAATTGATTTTATATCTTGTTCTTATATCCTGTAAACTGGCTGAATTTATTAGTTGTAAAATGTTTTAGTAGATTCTTAAAAATTTTCTCTACATAAAATAATTTCATCTGCAGATAGAGATAGTTTTATTTCATTTTCTTACATCATTGACCTGTCTAGAATCACCAGTGCATGGTTGACTAGAACTGTTGAGAGAAGGCATCCATGTTTTGTTCTATGAGATAACAGCATTCAATTTTTCACCATTAATCATATTAGCAGTGGAAAATTCATAGATACTCTTTATAAAGTCACAGAGTTCTCTCTAAATCTTCGCTGTTGCACATTTAAATCATGTAGGGGCATAGCATTGTTAAAGTCTTCTTCATCCATTAAAATGGTCATGGGATTTTGGCTTCACTCCTATTGACATTTTTTATCTAGTTAATTGATTTTTATATGATAAATAAAACTTGCATTCCAAGTCAGTAATCAATCTCAACCATATAGTTTAATGTGTTACATAATTTGCTTTATAGTAGTTTATTAAAAATTTTTGCATTTTTATTTATAAGGATATGTGTCTGCAGTTTTCTTTTTTTCTGATATTTTTTTTAAATCAGAATATCAGAATATCACTGGTCCCATAAATGAGTTGGGAAGTGTTCCTTCCTTTTCTATTTTTATACTTTTATCAATTCATTGTAATTATACATCATAGTGAGGTTCAAAGTCATGCAAACAAACATGAGTACAGGTCTTGGCATGTTTCCCTTCAGGTCCCCCCACTACCCTCCCCTCCCTTACATGATAGTGGGATTGGTAGTGAGACCTTAATACATAGACATAGCAAAATTTGAATTTTTTCTTTCATCATGTCTTCCTTTTCCCCTCCCCACCTCCTTCTTCTTATCTCTCTCCACTATTCTACTGTCCACTATCTTCAATTATCCAAAGTCTCTTTTTTTCTTTCAACAATATTTTTTATACTTTTATTGGTGCATTGTAGTTATACATCATAGTGAGATTTAAAGTGATACAAACATACATGCACACAGGGCTTGGTGTGCTTCCTTTCAGGTCTCACCCACTACCCACCCCTTGCCATACACAATAGTGTTTCCTATTTTCTCTCTAGCTTCCAGATACAAGAGAAAATATACGACCCTTCACTTTAATGTATTAGTGATTTTAAAGCTCCCCAGAAAGAAAAGCCAGGGCCCAGATGACTTAATTTGTGAACTCTACAAGACTTTTAGGGAAGAGTTCACAACAATGATTAAAAAATGCTTATAAGAAAAAAAGTACTCAGAAAGAAAGGTGCTTATAAGAAAACAAGATAAAAAGAGAAACATGCTAAGAAAGAAGAATACTTTTCTATTTTCTTATAAACATTTTTGAATAATTGGTATGAATTCTTTCCTAAAAGTCTTGTAGAGCTCACAAGTTAAGTCATCTGGGCCTGGGTTTTTCTTTCTGAAGAGTTTTTAAAATCACTAACTCATTTTCTTTTCTTGTTATAATCTATTTTCTCTCTCTCTCTTTCTCTCTCTCTCCTTAGTATTGGTGGTTTTTGTTTCTCTAGGAATTTGTCTATTTCATCTAAAACAAAGCCAGAAAATAAATTAGTAATTTATACAGACATCTAATTGACTGTCATACCATAATTTATTTTTAAATTTCTCTAAGATTGATAGTAATGTTTTTGTTACATTCCTAATTTTAATAATTTAAGCATTGTCTTATTTTGGTCAGTGTAAATAAAGTGTTGTGATTTTGTTAACTTTTAAAAGAACCAAGTTTGGTTTTCTCTGTTGTTTGTCTAACCTCAATTTCATTAATATCTACCTATTCCTCTTGGGATTTTTCAGTACTGGGGATTGAACCTAGAAGCCCTCTACTATCAAGCTACATCCCCAACTGAGATATGTTATCACTAAGTTGCTGAGGCTAGACTCAAACATGTGATCCTCTTGCTTCAGCTTCCCATATAGCTGCAGTTACAGGTGTGTGCCAAGTTCCTGAGATTAATTTCTATCTATTTTTATTATAAATTATTTCTACTTTCTATAGGTTTTGTTGAGTTTTTCCCCCCTAGGGTATTAAGTTAGAAGATTAGATTATTGTTTTGAGGTCTTCCTTCTTTTTATGAAATAAACATAGACATTTAAAACTTTAAACTTCTCTCTAAACATCCTTTTAACACTGCATTACATGGGCTTTGGCATGACCCATTCATTGGCCCCACATCAAACAATGCGGCATTGAAGTGTCACTCTCCTGTGTGCCCACAAGGCCCAGTAGGTATGAATGCCAGGTTATGCTACAGTATAATTGAATATATTGTCTGAAATACCTGGCAATGTCGATTTTGACATATCATTAGGTCTGGTGTTCTTGTACCAAAATAGGGATTTGAACTAGTTTATCTGTTTGGAATATGGGTTGCTTACACTAGCAGCTCTCTTACTGTAAAAAAAAGGCAATAATTATTATCTTTTATCAAACACATAATGATGACAAAATAATGTCTCTGTCCTCCTTAATTCTCTAGTTTTTTAATATTAATGTCAATGGCAGAAAATAAAATTTACATATGAAAATTGTGCTGTGAGATTTACATAAAATTTAAGAAAATTATGTTTGATTTATCCTATGTGTATTATGAACTCATTAAATATTTATTGGTAGTCTACTATGTGCCAGGAGCTCTTTTTTTTTCTTTTTTGTGGTATTGGGGATTGAACCCAGGGGCATTCCACCTCCAAGCTACACCCCCAGCTCTTTTTTATTTTTGTTTTGAAACAGGGTCTCTTTAGGTGACTGAGGGTCTTACTACATCACTAAGGCTGTCCTTGTACCTGTGATTCTCCTGTCTCAGTCTCTCAAGTACTGGAATTATAGGCATGTGCCACCACACCTGGCTCAGGAACTCATTTTAATAGTGGTGATTCAACAGGGAATGAGAGGAGTGAAAAATAAAACAAACTCCATAAGTTGACAAGTTAGGAAATGTTATAGAATGGTATCATAAATATTGGGGGTAAAATAAGGTAATGAAGTGGCATAGAAAAATCTGGCTATGAAGTATAATTTTGGGTATAATAACCAGAGAAGGTATCAATAAAAAGACGACTTTTGAGTGCTGACTGAAAGAATTAGAAGGAAAAGACTTCCAGGCAGAGGCAACAGAAATACAAAGGACCCGAGGTAGGATTATTCCTAGTATTTTTGAGGGAAAGCAATGGGATGAGGTAATCTGGACCAAGTGAGTAGGGCAGTGTGGGTTGAGGACCTCTTCAATATCACTGGGACAAGAGTGTTCCAGATTTTCTTTTCTCTCTTTCTCCTTTCTTCCTTTCTTTTTTTATTCTTTGTTTTCTTTTTTCTTTTTCCTTTGGTACTGATGATTGATCCCAGGGAATTTTACCTCCAAGTTAAACCCCAGTCCTTTTTAATTTTTGTATTTTGAAACAGTCTCACTAAATTGCTGAGGCTGGCCTCGAACCAGTAATCCTCCTGTTTCAGCCTCCCATGTAATAGATTACGGATGTGCAACACTGTGTCTGGCTAGATTTTGGTATTTTTCACATTTGGAATATCTGCAAAGACTTGACTGGTTGAGCATCCCTAATCTGAAATCTCAAAATATGGACTTCAAAGTACTAAATTTTTTGAACATTGATGATGCTCAATCTATTAGATAAGATAAGATTTACCTGGCTCTCATTTCAGGTTATGTTTTATAAGTCATGTAGGATAACAGAATCAAATTGCCCAAATAGACTTCCACAAATAAGAGATCTTCACCAGCTTCATAATTTCAAGTATAATTACAGCATACAAATCATCACAGAGAATGGGCTGAGTAGGGATACATCTGTGAATTTCACTGTAGCTCTCCAAGTCTCTTGTCACCCTGTGAAATGTATTCTGGCCCCAATTAATATGTCAGGAATGGGAGGCACAGTAATGGTTTCCCAAAGACATCCATGTCCTAAATCCTGGACTTTGTCAATATGCTAGATTATATAAAAAAGATGAATAAGGTTGCAGTTTAATAAAGCTTTCTAATAAGCTGCTGCTAGGTGTCTGGCTCCTGGCCAAAAATACCTGTGTGTGATTATTTTAGAGCCAACCATCAGTAACTACAAAGGTCTTGCCTGGCAGCCTCCTGGAGGAATGTTGTTCTTCTTACTGGACAGTTGGTATATAGCCAATGCATTACAGTCTCTGAAAAGAGTTACTGTGCAGACTCTGACCCCCTCCCCTGCCATGCTCCTTATACATATTATGTTCCATGCCGAGTACCTTCATTCAGAGGCCATTCCCTTCCCCAGGAACCTCTATTTGATGAAAGAAAGAGGAGAAAAACTTGAAGATGCTTTACCCCACTCTGATTTGGTCCTGAGTACTTTTCTACTTCTTGTCTTCCCTTCTCTCCCTGTTCCCTACCACAAAGTCCATCAACTTGCCAGAGCCTTTCCTTTGGGGCTCTATTAGCAGTTGGCAAGCCCACACATTCTTCTGGTCCAAGTGACACTTGACAGGTGGGTCATTCCAAGGGAAAATGGGATGGGGAAGTAGGAGGTTTCTCCAGTTTAGACTCTTGTGTATACCCTTGCGTTAAGTGATTAAAGGCACAACTCTCAGGTTGGCTTGTGATTTTAATTGAATACTTTGGCACTGGGCAGCTCAGTTCTCTTGGGCTCAGCTCAACTCTTGACAATCTGACTTTAAGGAAGGGAGATTATCCTGGATTATCAAGGTGGACCCAAGGTAATCACAAGGGTCCTTAAAAGTAAAAGAGCAAGGCGATAGAAATCAGAGAGATAAGATGTGAGGAGGATTCAAGTCATTGTTACTGGCTTTGAATATTTTCTGCTAGAGCACTGTATCCCTACTGACACCTAAATTTTAGTGAGACCTATAGAACTGTAAAATAATACATTAGTGTTATTAAAGCCTCTAAATTTGTGGTAATTTGTTATAGCAGTGATAGAAAACTGTTTCATGTGGTATCCAAGCCATAAATGATGTTCACTTCATTTGTTTACAAGAAAGCCATCTCATCATGACGCATCTCTGTTTTATACTCAATTCATTAGTTTATGTGACATTTTTTCCAGGAGACGTGTACCATAAATCCATAGATTCCAGTTTTTCTGTTTTTCCTTAAGATATTTCAGCCAACCAGGTGTATCCTGTTGGAATCCCATATGAAAATTCCATTGCCAGGAGATCTCTTATGGACATGTTAAAGATGTATTTTTTTCAGAGGATCCTTCTTCATCCTACAACTGGAGATGCTGTAGTTCAGCCAGTTCCGCTTAACCCTTTCTTTTCAGATGTCTTGCTTTTCCTGTATAGGTAATATCTCTAGATGTTCTTTAAAGAATCTGAAAAATTATATTTCACATCCATAGGTGCCCTCTATCTAGATTTGTAAAAATACTGCTGCTTACTTGACTTTTAACTTTGAGACAAGTAGGTAGAATAGAGCTGGAATTGCCAGTATAGGTAAAACACATTATAAAAAATTAAAAATAATTTGAAAGGGAACAATATGTAGATAAATAAACTTAAGGATCTCCATTTAAGCCTGAGACCAAATGGGTAAAGTAAATAGAGTATTACCAGTGTACTAAGGTAAGAACATAGTGCCTTGGGAGCACATTAGATAGTGATAATATTATTAATAGAACATAGAAATCTTCATGATGAGTGGGATTACATGTCTGATGGGAGAAAGCATGTTTTAATTTAAAAATCAATAGCATAAAGTTGATACATTTCCAAATAAGTATAAATTTGAATGGTACATCTCAAAATCTTCCTTTATTCTTAACCGTAGGCTATGGAATATATACCACAAACTCACACTTCCCTAATAACACAGAAGAACTATTTTTAAGTCTCATTTTTGTGTTTTAGATAAATACCAACCCTTTTATGTGTGTGTGTGTCTATAATATTCATCTTTCTTCTCTCTGCCATTTCTCTTAATAGTCACAGGAAGAGACATAAAGACATATACCACATCAAAGATTTAATGAAACTCTTTAAGAATGATGTGCTTTTCTTCCTTTAACCCCTGGCTTAAAATAAGTAATTGTCAAAAGTTAAATAATATATATGCAAAAACAATAAATGGTCATAAGACAAACCCATTTTGTCAGGGTTAGGGAAGGCTTGTGAGAAAGCATGACAGATAAAACATCTCACAGTGTTTGTAAATTTACACAACCATTGGAACATCGTATTGATCAATATTTGGACAGAAAAAAGATTAATATTACTTTACAGCATAGTTAAATCATAAGTATTTATTTCAAATTTCAGCAAGACATAAAATATGTGACAGACGTTTTTTTTCTATGAAATATGATTATCAATGGTTAGAGCCCTGTATGGAATTAAGACATTGTAGGATTTGCAAATAATCTAATCTGAAATATATGTTTGAAATGCATAAATTGCTAAAGTGCTTAAGTTAAAAGATATATGATTCCTCCCCACCACCCCCACACATCACCACCACCATTTGTCTGTAGTTTTAAAGACCAGTTGAGCTTAGGAAAGTTTTTAATGTGATTGCTGAATGTTCAAATCACAACTCACTGTTTAGTAAACTTGTTTCCATTCTTGAATCACTAGCTTCTGAAAGGGTTGGTATTTATCTAAAACACAAAGACGAGACATAAAAATAGTTCTTGTGTGGAATTAGGGAAGTGTGAGTTTGTGATGTATTATGTTAATGTGGCTCCATCACCCACCCACACCCTCTTGCAGAGAGATTCTTCCTACTGTCATCAGCAAGTCTCAGAAATGTGGGAATTTGGCTGAAACTGATTTCCTTTTGCCAGCTTGTCTTGGAGTTAGCACTGTTGAGAGTGTGATGGAAAAGAACAGACAGCTGTCCCAAGTCTTGAAGATTCATCTGGTGTATTAGTTTAAGAAAACAGCTTAACATCAATTTAACCTTTAAAGAGCATAATGAAAAATAAATATCTTGTGTAGTTGTCTATTAAAAGAATACGAATATTTTTGCTACTAGGAAAAACAAATTTTTGGCTCAAAACTAGCCCTTTATAGAGTCTATGTCCTAAAGGAAAGCTACTTGTTTCAGTAGTTAGGTTATCTGTACCACTGGGCTTCAACTAATTAATTTTATTCTCTAATAGTATACCTCAAGGAGGTCACATTATTAAACTTTGATTGAATGAAGTGGTAAAGTAAGGCCTGAAAGCTTTAACAAGCAATAAAAATTACCTACTTTTCATAGAATCCAAGAAAATCAAATACTACTCATTTATTATTAGCAATGGGAGACAGATGTGCTATTCTGAAAAGGAAAAAAAAGTAAGCCAATTACTACCATTTGGCTTGGAGCAAGTTAGTCGACTTCCTTGAGCTATACTTGCCTGTAAAGAGAAGTAATAGGAATTAGTTCATGATGAGTTTTTGAGAATTAAATAATATATGTGAAAACATTAGACATATTGGAAACCACAAAATATAATATGACATTGTCATTAAATATATTTAATTTATTTATTTTTTGTGGCACTGGGGATCAAACCTAGGGACACTCTTCCACTAAGCTACATCCGCCCCACCTTTTTTTTCTTTTTTGTATTTTGAGATAGGGTCTCCCTAATTTGCCCAAACTGGCCTCTCATGATCCTTCTGCTTCAGCCCCTGAGTTGCTAGGAATACAGGCATATGCTACTGTGACTGGCTTATTAAATATACTTTAAATAAAATGTTAAAATGCTTGTGTAAGCTGGGCATGCTGGCGCACACCTATAATTCCAATACTTGGGAGACTGAGATAGAGGGATCGCAGGTTTGGAGCCAACCTCAGCAACTTAGTGAGGCCCTCAGTAACTTAGTAAAATCCTGTTTCAAAATAAAAAGTAAAATGGGGCTGGGGTTTTAGCTTGGAGGTAGCATGCCCCTGGATTCAATCCCCAGTACCACAAAAAAAAAGTTGTGTAAAGATCCTCTCTTTGGACATGACCATGCCTAGTTCCTTCTTACATTTGATCCTATATCAAGAAATAATAAAAAATTGTCTAGAAATGATCAAAATACTACAGCTAGACCTAGAGGCTATATACCAATGAGGGAGAAATCTCATAATAAAATGTGATTGTCCCAGGAAGTTTCAATAATACTCGATAGGGCTCCCAATGAAGAATTTGCCCTTTTTTCAATTACTTGCTTTGTTCATGGACTTCTTTACTTTTCAAAGAGATCTATCCATTCGTGCCTGCTTTCTTGATCACAAAGAAGTTGTCCTAACAGACTCATAAAGCAGAAAAAAATTCTGAATTCTGGAATATGTAGGATGGTCCTATCCCAAAAATAAGCAAGAGAGCCATCGAATATTCAATCATGATGGGGACTGGCTGCATACCTGAGAACATTCCTCTGACAACAAGCATCCCTAACTAGCCTGACTAAAGTTCTGCCCCTGTTCTTGCCTGTGGTATACCTAAACCCAGTTGGGAATTGTGCTACACCTCATATCCTGTATTTCCTCTACTATCATTTTTATCTTTTAACATTGGACAAATCAGGGACAAAAGCAAAACTTATTTACATATTTTGCATCTGTGGTACAAACTAATGTGAACTTCTCAAAAGTTGCACTGTTTCTGAAGCACAGCTTGAACATTGGTGAAACTGAATGATGATCCCTTCCCTTCATTGTCTTATACTCAAAGTATTCATAGCAATATCATATAGTTAGATGAGATCCTGATAAAATTTAGGGTCATACACTCTCAGAAATACATGGTGAGGATACAGCATGACTGACTGACTGGCTCACTAGGAGACAATGGGATTTTCTCTCTTACAGTAGAGTGGCCTCCAGAGCAGAACCAGAAGAGTAGCAAAGAAACAGAGAAGCCAGGCTGTGGGCATGGCTAAAGATCAGGGCCACTTTAAACTAATACTACTCTCTCTCTCTCTCTCTCTCTCTCTCTCTCTCTCGTATTAAAAGGAAAAGAGTTAAAACTTCTCTTTTTTTGTAACTTTTGGATATTATAAAGAATTAGCATTTACACATGTGGTCCAAGGAATGTTGAAACAATACTTTATCCACTATCATTAAAAATGGCTCTTTTTTTTTTTTGCAGAGCTGGGGATTGAACCCAGGGGCATTCTACCTCCAAGCTATACCCCCAGCCCTAGTTTTTTATTCTTTATTTTGAAACAGGTTCTCACTGAGTTGTGGAGAGCCGCACTAAGTAGTCAAGGCTGGCCACAAACCCGGATCTTCTCGTTTCAGCCTCCCAAGTGCTGGGATTACAATGGCTTTTTAATATACAAACACCTTGGCTTCATCCAGGCATTCTGAACCAGAGTTTACAGTCATGAGGTTGCTAAACATCTAGCTTTAAAATGTCTGTGTTAGTCAGCTTTCCATTAATATAGTAAATACCCAAGACAATCAATTTACAGAGAGAAAAGGTTCATTTGGGGTCACCATTTTGTAGGCTTCAATCTATGATCGGTTGACCCTGGTGCTTTTAGACATGTGAAAAGGCAGCTCATCATGGTGGACATGCATGGCGGAACAACAACAAAATAAAACACTGCTCATTTCTTAGCAAGGAAGCAAAAGAGAGAGGAAAAAGGAGAAGGACCTTTCCCCATTGACTGGAGTACTTCCAACTATGTTCCACCTTTTGAAGTTTCTTCCACCTCCCAATGACAACAAACAGGACTAAGCCTTCACGTGGGCCTTTGGAGGATATTTCAGAGTCAGAATAGGAATATTCTACAGGAGATTCTAATGTGAACTTGTCATTAAATACTGATGTGCAGAATTTGGCCTTCATTGTTCAGGAATGATGGCTTTTAAGAGATTTTTATTCAACTTTTTACTTTGTGTTTTGAGACAGGATCTTCTAAGTTGTCCAGACTGGCCTCTAACTTGTGATCCTCCTGCCTCAGCCTCTTGAGTCACTGGGAATACATGCATATGTTACCTTCTTACGCCCACATGCTGGCTTCAGGAGAAATGCCATGTGTTCAGCCAAGGGAGAAAAGTAATGGATGTGGAATGAGAGCTGAGTTACCCTCAGGTCACAGTATTTCAGTAAAATGCTATGACTAGGTTAAGAAAACTAATAGTTGGAATTCAGTTTTTTAGAACAAAAATATAATTTAGTTATAAAATAAAAATGCACGTGATAAAAACAATTAAAATATTCTTTCTCCTACCCACCAATTCATATTCTGAATTCATATAATTAACTAGGAATTTAATAGTTTCTAAGGTAAACAAAGATTTTATTGAAGTATGTATTTAAATTCATATGCTCACTTGCTTAATTAAAAGGAAAAAAGCTGTTCTTTACCTTTCTTTTTTATTATAAGGAAAATTCATGATAAAAAAAAGAGTACAATGTGGATAATTTGAAGCTCTCATGTGGCATGTTAGTGTAAAGATACGGCCCTTGATTAGGAACTATTTTGCAAGACAAGAATTTAATTGTTTATTAATTGTGTACTATGGTAGATGTTAGTCTGCTTATGGTACTGTGCTGTTCCAGAACAAATATCACAATAATTTCTTTTTATACTAGTGTTATAATAGCTTAATATAATATCATAAATATAATATAATATCATAAAGGCATCAATTCCATTAAGTTGCTGCCTTCTGTATGAGTCGTGCACATGTAATGGAAAATGCATATAATCTGGCTATTTGCCAAAAGGGAAAACACAACACATATTACCCACTCTAATTGAAAATATGTTCATTCTGAAACTCATAAAATCTGTAGCTCGGTTGGGAAGATTCTTGATTCATTGGGGATTTCAAATTTACAATTTAATTAGACTCAGGACATACTTCTGAGAGACTGAATTTGGAGTGTAAGAAAGGAGATATGAAGATGTAATTTCTTTATTACGTGAATAGCCTCATACATAGATATTTGAACAGCTCCTTATATAATCTATGGCTCTGTCTACATATGAAATAAAATATTAAAAAATTAAAAGTGATGGGTAATATAAGAACTCTAAAGCTTGAAATAGGTTATTTTTGTCTCTTCCCAACACCTCAAAGAGTGCTTTTCTTTATAGTGTCCTTGCTGATGGTTATTGAAAGACAAAAACTAATAACAAATACACTGAGAATGCATGCTTCCATAAAGAGCTGCAATGCTCAACCTGAAGTACAATTTACTGTGTCATCATTGGTTCTATTTATAGCTTGAGGATATGGTAACAATAAACATCTTTTCTGATAATAGATAAGGCATGACCTTATGGTTATCTTATGTTCTTGAAATTGTATTTGTTTCCATTGATGCCATTTTAAGTTGATAACTTAAAAAGTTGATTAAATTATTATTTTAATACTTTTATTGGTGCATTATAGTCTCACATCATAATGTAGTTCCTAGTGATAGTGACACACATGCTCACAGCACTTGGTGGGTTTTCCCCCTGGCTCCCTCCCCACTCCACTTTTTCCCCATACAAGATATTAACATTGACTTTGTTATTCTCACATATGTATACAATGTCAATGGAAGTGATTTCTTCATTGATTCTCCCTGTTCACCCCCCACCCCTTTCTCCTAGACTGGGTCCACTGAAGTTCTCTTCCATTAACTGAAATCCCTCTGGTATCCTGATTACTCACTAGCTTCCACATATGAGAGAAAAAACATATGACCCTTTATTTTCTGTGAGTGGTTAATCTCATTTAGCATAATGTTCTCCAGGTCCATCCATTTTCCTGCAAATGACAAAGTTTGTTCGCCTTTATTGCTGAGTAGAATTCTATTGTGTATAGGTCCCATAATTTTGTAATCCATTCATCTGTTGATGGACACCTAAGTTTGTTCCATAATTTGGCTACTGTGAATTGTGCTGCTACAAACACAAATGCATACATTACTATAATATTCTGATTTCAGTCCCTTTGGAAAGATACCTAGGAGTGGTATAGCTGGATCATATGGTGGATCCATTTCCAATTTTCTGAGGTATCTCCACACTGATCTCCATAGCAGCTATACAAATTTACAATCCCACCAACAGTGTAGAAAAGTTCCAATTTCCCCACATCTTCACCAGCATTTATTGTTGTTTGACTTCTTGATGATTGGGATTCTGATTCAGGTTAGATGGAATCTCAGTGTCATTTTGATTTGCCTCTCACTGATTGCGAATGATGTTGAACATTTCATGTATTTATTAGCCATTTGTATTTCTTCATTTGTGAAGTGTCTATTTAGTTAAATTGCCCATTTCTTGATTGAGTTATTTTTTAGTGTTAAGTCTTTCAACTATATTCTAGATATTAGTTATCTATCAGAGAAATAGTTGGTAAAGATTTCTCACATTGTATAGGCTCTCTCTTTAGACTCTTGTTGCTTTCCTTTGATGAGCAGAAACATTTTAGCTTAATGCCATCCTATTTATTAATTCTTGTTTTAATTTCCTGAGCTTTGGGGTCTTACTGAGGAAGCTTCTACCTGTGCCTATATGTTGGAGTGTTGGACTATGTCCTCCTCTAGTAATTTCAAAGTCTCTGGTCTAATTTCCAGGTCTTTAATCCATCTAGAATTGACTCTTGTGCCGGGTGAGAGGTAGGGATTTAATTCCATTTTTCTACAAATGGATAACCAGTATTTTCAACAAAATTTGTTGAAAAGCCTGTTTTTTCTCCAACTTTTTTGGGGGCACTTTTATCAAAAATCAATTAGCTATAGCGTATGGATTTGTTTCTGCATTTTCTATTCTGTTCCATTCGCCTATGCTATAAGTGAGTGAATTTGTTTCTGTATCTTCTATTCTGTCCCATTGGTCTATGTGTGTGTTTTTGTGCCAATTCCATGCTGTTCTTATTACTATACCCCTGAAGTATAATTTGAAATCAGGAATTGTGATGCCTTCTGCATAGTTCATTTTGCTAAGAATTGCTTGGCTATTCAGGGTTTTTTGTTTCTCCATATGAAATTTAGGACTGCTTTTTCTAGGTCTGTGAAGAATGACATTGGTATTTAGATAGGGATTGTATTTACTCTGTAGATAACTTTTGGTAGAATGGCTACTTGGATAATGTTGATTTTGCCTATCCAAGAGCATTGTATGATCTTCAATTTCTTTAGTGTTTTATAATTTTCATTGCAAAGGTATTTTGCCTCCTTGGTTAGATTTATTCCTAGACATTTTATTGTTTTTGAAGTTATTGTGAATGGAATTGTTTTCGGGATTTCTTTTTCAGTGGATTCATGGTTAGCATATAGAAAAGTTACTGATTTTTTTAGATTGATTTTGTATCCCTTTACTATGCTGAACTTGTTAATCAGCTCTAGAAGTCTTTTGGTTGAGTTTCTGGGTATTCTAAATATAGGATCATATCATCTGCAAATAGAGATAATTTTAATTCTTCTTTTCCTATTTCAATTCTTTTGATATTCTTCTCTTACCTTATTGCTCTAGCAAGAGTCTAGAGGACTGTATTCAAAAGGAGTGGTGATAGTGGGCATCCTTTTCTTGCTCCTGATTTTTAATGGAATTCCTACAGTTTTTCTTCATTCAATATGATGTTGACTTTGGGTTTATTACATATTGCCTTAATGATGTTGAGGTAATTCCTTCTATTCTGATTTTTGCAGTGTTTTTAATATGAATGGGTATGGATTTTGTCAAATGCTTTTTCAGCATCTATTGAGATGACCATGTGATTTTTTTCTTTAGTTCTATTTGTGTGGTGAATGACATATATTGATTTGCATATGTTGAACCAGCCTTGCATTCCTGGAATGAAACCAACTTGGTTATGGTGTACAATTTTTTTCATGTGGTTTTGAATGTGTATTGCTATTATTTTGTTTAGAAGTTTTGCATCTATGTTCATCAAGGATATTGGTATGTAATTTTCTTTTCATGAGGGAACTTTATTCCGTTTGGGTATTAAGGTGATAGAAGGAGTTTGGAAGGATTCCATCCCTTTCAATTAAACAAAATAACTTGTGAAGGATTGGGTTTAGTTCTTATGTAAAGGTTTTGTAGAATTCAGCTGGGAATCCATTTGGACTTGGACTTTACTTTGATAGAAGGCTTTTATTGCTGTTTCTGTTTGCTTGCTTGTTGGTAGTTTTATGTTTTCTGTATCCTCTCAGTTCAATTAAGGTAGATTGTTTCTAGAAACCTGTTGATTTCTTGTATGTTTTCCAGTTTATTGAAGTATAAATTTTTCAAAATAGTTTCTGATGATCCTCTGGATTTCTCCACTCTCTATGGTGATGTCTCCTTTTCCATTTCTGATTTTAATAATTTGGGTTGATTTTCTCTTTCTTTTGGTAAGGTTGGCTAAGGGTTTATCAATCTTTCAAAGTACCAACTTTTTGTTTTGTTGATTTTTTGTATTATTTTTGTTCTCTATTTTACTGATTCATACTCTGATTTTAATGATCTCCTGCATTCTACTGGCTTTGGGACTAGACTATTCCCTTTTTTCCAGATCCTTGAGTTGTGTCATTATGTTGTTTATTTGGTAACTTCCTGCTTTTCTTATGTGGATACTCAGTGCTATAAAATTTCCTCTTAAAACTTGCTTCATTGTGTTCCATAGATTTTAGTAGGTTGTGTCTCTATTTTCGTTTAATCTAGGATTTTTTAATTTCTCCCCTTATTTCTTCTATGACCCAGTCCTCATTCAAAAGTGTATCATTCAGTCTCCATGTATTTATGCAATTTTTTTTTTTTTTTTTTTTTGCGGTACCAGGGATTGAACGCAGGGGCGTTCTACCTCCGCGCTACGCCCCCGGCCCTATTTTTTATACTTTATTTTGAAACCGGGTCTCACGAAGTTGCGGAGGGCCTCACTAAGAGGAGAGAGAGAGAGAGACAGACAGACAGACAGATAGCAAGAGAGCTGAGGCTGGCCGCGAACCCGGATCCTCCGGTCTCCGCCTCCCAAAGTACTGGGATTACAAGCGTGCGCCACCACGCCCGGCTTATGCAATTTATTTTAATCTTCCTATTGTTGATTTCTACTTTCATTCCATTATGATCTGAAAGATGCAAGGAATTATATTACATTTTTAAAAATTTACTGGTACTTGCTTTGTGGCCCAGAATGTGGTCTATTTTGGAAAAGGTTCCATGTACAGCTGAAAAGAATGTGTATTCAGCTGTTGTGGTTGGCCTATTCTGATGATCAAATTATTTGCATATTCTGGGAAAAGAGTAGAGAATTTTGCCACTGGAACATGGGATTCTTACAGATAAAATAGCCTTCAGTGCAAGGGTACTCAGTTCTGGAATTTGATCTTCAATTATTTATGATAAGTAGACACACAAGTAGAAACCAGATAGTTGGATGAAGGTCTGCCATGATTAGTGAGAAACTCTTAGAAAAACTTTAAACTGGAGAAGTGAGATGAAAATCTTACACTTTTTATGCTCTTAAACTCTTACATATTTTATTTGATTTTTCAGGTGTCTAGTTTTCATGAAATTTGTTTTGTTTTGGAAATTTAACATTGTGAGTAAATATAAATGATTATACATACAAAATAAAAATAAATTTTGAGGCATTTTTGATCCATGGGCACAGTCCTGAGTAGTTGTAAGGGCCTACCTGTGATTGGTTTTATTCCAAGTCCCTTGAGTAATCACTCCATCTAAGTAGAGGAGATGTTAGTGGATTCTCTGGAGAAGGTGGTCCACTAAAATTCAAACAATGGTGGAAATTTTCTATTGGCCATCTTGTCAAGAATTGCATGTGGTTAGTAAGTACATTAAATTTGGCTAGGCAGATTGAGGAACAGAAATTTTAATTTTTACCAAATAAAAATACACACACAGAAATAGTTACTATGTTAATCAGCCTTCTGTCACTGCAACAAATACCTGAGATAATCATCTTTGTCTTTTAAAAAGAAGAGATTTATTGTAGCTCATAGTTGTGGAGATTCCAGTACATCAATGATTGGCCCCATTACTTTTGGGCCTGTAATTAGGGAGCCGATCTCAATAGGAGTTTATAGTAAAGCAAAACTACACACCTCATGGTTGGGAAGTGAGAGAGTGAAAAAGAGGAAGGGATAGCGTCCTACTTTCTCCTTCAAGGGCACACCTCTAAAGTCCTAAAAACCTTCCACTAGGTTCCACCTCTTAAAGGTTCTATCACCTCCCAGTAACACCAAGCCGGGTGCCAAGCCTTTAACACATTGGTCTTTGGTGTACATTCATATCCACACTGCACTGTAGCACTACCCTACCAGAATAGCTCTAGATCACAATCAAAAGACCTTGACTCAAAACCAGGTGTGGTGGCACACACCTGTAATCCCGTTACTGTAATCCCATTACTTGGGAGGCTGAGACAAGAGGATTCCAGGTTTGAAGCCAGCCTCAACAATTTGCAAGGTCCTCAGCAACTTAGTAAGATACAGTTTCCAAATAAAATAGGTCTGGGGGTGTAGCTCAGATGTAGAATGCCTCTGGGTTTAATCCCTAATACCAGGAAGGAAGGAAGGAAGGAAGTCTCAGCTAGGCATGGCGGCTCATGCCTATAACCCCAGAACTTGGGAAGCTGAGATAGGAAGATTGCATATTTGAGGCCAGCCTCAGAAACAACAAAACACTCAGTGACTTAGTAAGACACTGTTTCAAGATGAGGGTGTAGCTTGGAGGTAGAATGCCCCCAGATTCAATCCCCAGTACAAAAGAAGAAAAAGGAGGAGGAGGAGGAGAAGAAAGATCCAGTCTTAAGGAAAGTTAAACAGGTCAAATGATGTCTTAATGAATCTTTGGCAAAACAGACTTTTCATCATAGTAGTTCCTTATAAGGATATTGTATTGGCCAGTGTTCACTAGACTAACAGAATTCACAGAATGAGTATATGGAAAAAGGGATTTATCAGATCAGCTTACAGTTTGAAGCAATGTAGTCCCGAGCTCCAACTGCATGTGGAGAGTCAGAGGAACCAGTACCTGGTGGAGCGGTCTAAGAGCTGGAGTCTTAGGATCGGAGCAACCACTAATTCATTCCCAGTCCAAGATGTGAAGATCGGGAAGCTCTTCGGAGAAACGATGGTGAAGTTTCAGTTCGAAGGGCTGGAGGCCGATGATCTCAGACGAGAGCAGATGCGTTTTCTTCAGAAAGAGTCGCGCATCCCTCTACGTAGCTTTCTCCTTCTTTAATCTAAGTCCTGCACCTTCAGAACCCTGCTGTCTACATTTAGAGCAGGACTTTCTGTTTAATCTGCTGTTACATAAACCAATTGTCTTATTGACACACCCAAAGTCACATGATCTTGGGTGTGTCATGATCTGGTCAAGTTGACAAATTAGATTAATTATCACAGATATGGTTTCAATATTTATGAGGCATCAGCTTCTGGTGTTAGAAACAGGGGATATGCCTCACTGACCACCCTAGATCTATTTACTATTTCAGCTCATCCATTAATAGTGGAGACAAGCTGGGTGTGGTGGGGCACGCTTGTAATCCCAGTGCTTGGGAGGCTGAGACAGGAGGATTGCAGGTTTGCAGCCAACCTCAGCTACTTGGTGAGGCCCTCCGCAACTTAGTGAGGCCCTGTTTCAAAATGAAGAATAAAAAATAGGGCTGGGGGTGTAGCCCAGAGATAGAATGCCGCTGGGTTCAATCCTGGGTACCGCCAAAAACAAAGAAATAGTGGAGACAACATATTATTGGTTCAATTGCTTGATCTTACTAAGGAAGACTAAGCTTTTTATACTAGGACTGCAAGACCGAGTATAAAGTTATTTGTGTGTTGATCATGACACATGCAGATCCTAAACAAACTTACCCTTCTTTTCCTACCTCAAATTTAGATCATTACAATTAGAATATTTTCTTCCAGCCGGGCGTGGTGGCGCACGCTTGTAATCCCAGTACTTTGGGAGGCGGAGACCGGAGGATCCGGGTTCGCGGCCAGCCTCAGCTCTCTCGCTCTCTCTCTCCGTCTCTCTCTCTCTCTCTCTCCTTAGTGAGGCCCTCCGCAACTTTGTGAGACCCGGTTTCAAAATAAAGTATAAAAAATAGGGCCGGGGGCATAG
>PVJS01007535.1:0-55766 GCA_004027185.1 Glis glis | reverse complement strand
TGTGTGTGTGTTACTGGGGATTGAACCCAGGGGCATTCTACCTCTGAGCTAATCCCCAGACCAATTTTATTATTATTATGGTTTTATTTGGAAACAGGGTCTCGCTAGGTTGCTGAAAGTTTCACTAAGTTGCTGAGGCTGATCTTGAACCTGTGATCCTCCTGTCTCAGCCTCCTAAGTACTGGAGTCACAGGCATGTATCACCACATCTGACTTGGTTAATTTCACTTAGCATAATATTCTCTAGATCCACCTATTTTCCTGCAAATGACATAATTTGGTTCTTTATTGCTGAGTAGAATTCCATTATCTATATATCTCATAATTTTGTAATCCATTCATCTGTTGATGGATACCTTTTCTTAATGTTGTTTCCTTATTAGATTTAAAAATGTACAGTTAATTAAACATCAGATACTATTAATAATAAATACTTTTAATTACTCATTTATTTAAGTGAAGAAATATATTATTTATTAATTTATAAAAATCTGGAGTTAGCCTGGATTTCAGAGGAAGTTTAGTTATAAAATGTTGGGCAAGTCATTTTCCATTTTGCCTTTGTTACCTATAGTGAAAGGATGCCTAAATTATACCAAGCCCGATTTCCTGATGGGGTTATTGCCTCATGAAAGATATTATCTGTTAAAGTGCTATATAACCTATAGAATTTGTAAAAAAAAAAATTATACTTACTATTGACATCAACATCGTCTTAATGAATAACTAGCTCTGATTTTGCAACTCAAATTATTTTTATTTTTCTCTGAGCATATTTGTCATTGTTAAGCTTAATTTATATATATTAGAAATACCTAGCTCAGTGAATTGTATAGAAGGAAGTTATTTGTAAAGAAAGTTCAGTTTATTTTGGGGGGGTACCGGGGATTGAACGCAGGGGTGTTCTACTTCTGCGCTACGCCCCCGGCCCTATTTTTTATACTTTATTTTGAAACTGGGTCTCACAAAGTTGCGGAGGGCCTCACTAAGTAGAGAGAGAGAGAGAGAGAGACAGAGAGAGGGAGAGAGAGCGAGAGAGCTGAGGCTGGTGGCGAACCCGGATCCTCCGGTCTCCACCTCCCAAAATACTGAAATTACAAGCATACGCCACCACACCCGGCTCGAAAGTTCAGATTTTAAAAATAAAATTTAATAATTTTTTTTTCGGAACCGGGGATTGAACGCAGGGGTGTTCTACCTCCGCGCTACACCCCCGGCCCTATTTTTTATACTTTATTTTGAAACCGGGTCTCACGAAGTTGCGGAGGGCCTCACTAGGTAGAGAGAGAGAGAGAGAGAGAGAGAGAGCTGAGGCTGGCCACGAACCCGGATCCTCCGGTCTCCACCTCCCAACGTACTGGGATTACAAGCGTGCACCACCACGCCCGGCATAAATTTAATAAATTATAATTTACATGCATAGCCAGGCATGGTGGTGCACACTTATAATCCCAGTTCTTGGGAGGCTGAGACAAGAAGATTGCAGGTTCAAGGCCAGCCTCAGCAACTTAGTGAGACCCTGTTCCCAAATAAAAAATAAAATAGGTCTGGGGGTGTACCCTCGAGAAAGAAGGTCCCTGGATTTCATCCCCAGTACCACACACACACACACACACACATACAAAATAATAATAATAATAATAATAATAATAATTTACATGCAATAAAATTTGCAAACATTAGCATACAGGTTGACTAGGTTTGTCAAATATAAAACCTCATTGACCGCCACAACAATGAAATTATGGAGAATTTATTATTGTGATTTTTGACAAATGTAACCAACCTGTACAGTTTTTTTTACATCTTTTTATTTGTACATCCCCAGAATATTTTTTCTTTTGCAATCTTCCCCATTCCCAAACAAGCACTGATTTGATTTTGATCATGCTTATTTTTCTCTATTTTAAAATTCCACATGGATAAAAATATACAAAGTGCATTCTTTTGTATTTGTCTTGCTTAGCATAACGTCTGTGAAATGTATCTATGTTGTACAGATTTATAGAGTTCTTTGTTGTTGATGTGCTATTTATTACATTGATTTCCACTCATATTTTATTTTCTTCTACATCACTTAAACAACTGAATTTAAGTTTTTCTTCTTTTGTGATATAGATATTTAAACTTACAAACTTTATACTATGCACTGTTTTCTCTGTGTCCACAAATTTGAAATGTTTTATGTCCATTGTCATATCATCCAATGTGTTTTCTTTCTTGAATCAATTAATTCAAGGTATATTTCAATGTCTTTGTGATTTCTCTTTGATCCATGACATATTTAAAAGTGTGACATTTAATTTCCAAACAAGGGTTTCCAAATATTTCTGTTATTGATTTCTAATTAAATATTTTAATATTCAAAAGTTATAGTATAGAAAATTGCACTTAAAAATACCTCATTCTTGATGAAAGTTCAGTGTGCACTTAAAATAGTGCATATTTAGAAGTGATTATGATTAGGTATATTATTATGTAAATGTTAATAGGGCCAATTTGAATGAGAGTATTTTTCAGATAATATATTGCATTACTATGTTTGTACTTATCCTGTCAGTTATTGAAAAAGTTGTGTTAAAATATCTCATGCATCCAGAATTAAGAATAACTGCTATATATAAAGAGCCCTAGGTACAATTTTAAAGAATCAGGAAACATTAATTACCATTTGAATGTGAGTTTTATTATAACAAACATCTGATTGGTTATTCAAGTCTGATAAAGATGGTTTAACTTAATATGGAGAATTGGTAAGTAGGACTGGAGCTTGGACAGAAATTGGAGGCAAGGAGATCATAAGGAGGCTGTGTTAATAGTTCAACAAATATAATAAAATGTTGAACTAAGGTAGGCAATGGAGAGGGAAAATTATGTGACACATGATATATTTTCTTTTTTTTTTGTGGTACTGGGGATTGAACGCAGGGGCATTCTACCTCCGTACTGCGCCCCCAGCCCTATTTTTTTATACTTTATTTTGAAACCGTGTCCCACGAAGTTGCAGAGGGCCTCACTAAGTAGAGAGAGAGAGAGAGAGAGAGAAAGAGAGAGGGAGAGAGAGAGAGAGCTGAGGCTGGCCGCGAACCCGGATCCTCCAGTCTCCGCCTCCCAAAGTACTGGGATTACAAGCGTGCGCCACCACGCCCGGCACACATGATATATTTTCAAAATAATATTGGGCTGGCTTGATGACACATTAAAGAGAGAGGTACATCCTAAATACTGATATTGAGTAACAGGCTTTTAAAACACAGTGCTATAGTAACAGGTGAGAACATACATGTACATAATACATGTACATATACATAATACATATACTGATAATATAAATATATTTCTATTTATATATAAATTTCTGAGAATATTGAGCTGATCCAGAATTGAAGAAGAGCTTCTAAAGGAAGAGGACCTTCAAAATGAAGAGGGTCATTAAGAGAGACAAGTTCTACATGACCAAGTCCGAAGGATAGAGTGAAGTCTCTGTTGTTGCAGGTGAACTCTGATTAGTTATCTTAGGAAGCAGAGATCATTGAGGAAATACATCTTCTTTACCTTGTCTTCCATCCTTGTTTCATTACGTCTGCTGTCAATTAAAGGAGCAAGATGCTTGGTGTAGACAGGAATTCCTTAGAACTGCAGCTACAGAAGTGTGTTTGACAAACCTTGGCAACTCCTTCAGAGGGTGAATGTCTGCAAATCAAAGAAAAGAATGAGATGTTAGGAGAGAAATATGACATTTATGCAGTATGGTTTTTTACATGGTATTCTTGAAGAATAAGTGTGTGTGTGTGTGTGTGTGTGTGTGTCTGTGTGTGTGTTCTTTAGCCACACAACATGCATACAGGTTGTAGTTTATAAAAGCAGGCATGTTGTTTACTTGGTCCTTGGTAATTTACCCCAATAATAGAATTCTAACACCTTAAATTTTTGGCATAACATCAGTATTTTTAAAACAAGGCCATAATTTGGATATTTATTAGTCAAAACTTTATTTTACAAACAAACTCACAGAGGTTAGAAAACTCCATTAAGACACAGTTAATGACTGCACTATAAAGGCTAAGACGCTATTTTTTCACTTTTATTTCATTGATTTTTATTTCAATTATGTTAACTATAGCCTAAGAGGAAGGCAACTGAATCCCTGATGCCACTGTAAATATTTTCTGATAAACTAAACACTGCTAAGTGGTATTTGAAAACATATTTAAAATGATATTTATATTTACTAAGTGACATCTGAAAGCAGATAAATTGTTGGGAGGCAGAACAGATTAGCCTAGGGATAGTAGATATCTGTCTCTAAGGAAGTATTAGCTACAGGAATGAAATTAGGGAATCAAACTGTGATTTTAATTGAAAGTGAAACAAGTACATGCAGCTTTTTTTATGAGCTGTTATTGAGTATGATTGAACCATCTTGTTAGGGATCTATTTCAGTCCCATGCCTGTACCTTTGTAAAATTTCAAATACAAGTTCCAAACTAAGGGAAATTATATGTTGGAGATAACTAGCTGGATATTTTAGGATATTCAGCCTATTTCAACAAAACTTTTTTCTCAAAATTATTTTTTCTCAAACTATTCTCAAAACAAAACAAAACAATGTACTCAGTCTTTGGAGATCTCTGTTTTAATATGCACATAAATCAAATAAAGATGTTCCTACACATTTAACATCACTTTTGCTGTAATTATTAAATGCTACATTTCAGCATTCTAGATTTTGAAACTTATTCCAACGGGAAGCCAATGTTAGGTATCTAAATTGCATTTTGTATTGTCCATGAAATTGATGGCCTCTTAACTGATTCATTCATTTTATTTTTGTTGCTCGAAGCAATTCTTCCAAAAGTTATCAAGTTAGCTTACATGAGAGGAGATGGAGCAACAGAATGAAAGATATTTAACGCAGGGGGAAGAGAAAATAATAAATGAAACAGGAAGAATGAGATGGGTAACAAATAATACTCAGGTACAGGAACTGAAAATGGCTAGGCTGAGACATAAAAATCTTTGGACAGCATAGTAAGGATATGGGGATTAATATTTTAGTGCATGTGTTGTTTCATTTATGCATTTTTCCTGTTTTACAGACAAGAAATGAAGGTCTTTGTGGCATGAGCCATAGGACAGGATTTAAATCACAGCATGACACCAAAGCTGCTGCTTCTCTCACTGTTATATTAATACTACCCTCACCCACGCTTCTTAGTAGCCTCAATTTGACTTAATATATAATACCTGACAATTCATAGAGTCCCGTGTTTGATAAAAACATCGCAGTTTTCGAGGACATTCCCAGAAATTTATTCTTTTTTTTCTTTTTTTTGCAGCACCGGGAATTGAACCCAGGGGTGTTCTACCTCCGAGCTACACCCGGCTCTATTTTTTATCCTTTATTTTGAAACCAGGTTTCACGAAGTTGTGGAAGGCCTCACTAAGCAGCTGAGGCTGGCCGCGAACCCGGATCCTCCGGTCTCTGCCTCCCAAGTACTGGGATTACAAGCGTGTGCCACCACGCCTGGCTCCCAGAAACTTATTTTAACTTCTCAATTATCTTAGAGTATTAGAGCCTCAGAAAATTGAGGCTTATAGAATATAGGTAGGTCTACAGTTGCCTGTAGATAAGTGAGACTTAATATGAAAAACACCTAGTTATGTATAAATACAATTCTTTACTCTCTTTTTGTTCTGTAGTACTGAAAATCAATAGACACATCTCAGAACATTTTACTGACTCCTCAGGCTGAAAAAAGCCAAAGAAATTGATTTAGTATTCAGAGACATAAACTGATATCTCTCCAACCTCTCTGTATAAAATCAGCTAAATAATTTGTGGGGTGTAGTACAAATGAAGATGTGGTATGTATCATTTAAAAACTATTAAAAAATTAAAAAAATGTGACAGCAGAGAATTAAACAGATCCCAGGGCCCTAAGAGGTGATATAGCCTGCATGTCCACAGAATTTGCTCTGCTATTGGATCAAGTTCCTGTTGTTTACCTGGTTCCCATCACATACTCTTTTCCCTACACATTACCTACCTTGTTGAAGAGACATTTTTTAGTATAGGGAGGTTTCACATTTTGAGAGATGAACACTTCAATATTAAAAATGTCTGTCATTGAATTCCAAAAACATTTGTTGAATAAGGAAATCAATGCTGTTCCCCAATTTGCCATGTATAGGATCCCACATTAAGAAAGTAATTATAGCTGGGTGTACTGCTGCAGTTCTGTAATCCCAGTACTTGGGAGACTGGGAAAGAAGGATTGCAGATTCGAAGCGGGTCTCAGCAACTTAGCGAGATCCTGTTTCCAAATGAAAATAAATAAAATAGGGTCTGGGGGTACAGCTTAGAAGCAGAATTCCCCTAGGTTCAATCCCTAGCATCAAAAATAATAATTATTATTATAGACCTGTATTTTTCCATCACTCTAACCTCTTAGATCACGTCTAAGCTGATTTATTTTCTTACAGTCCAGGCATCGAGAATTTCTTCATTTGGATCCATCTTTTTCTTTGCATAAGGTAGAAGCTTTTTTTGCAGGCCCAAGACTCCCATGCAGAAGATTTCTAACTAATTTATGTAGACATTCCACTCTCATACAGGTAAAGCCTGACTCCGCCCTTCTCAGTTTTGGATTATACATAATGACTTCTTTTTAAAGAGTAGAGATTAGAAAGCTTGGAGTGGGGGTGGCACATGAGAGGCCTGACAAATCCCTGCCTCAGTCACTTTATCATGGTCAATATCAGTAGTGATAAGTTATGTTAATAACAGTTTTACTTGATGTGATGTAATAAAAATGACATATTACCTCTGTTCTTTTTCTTTTTCCCCCAAAATTCATGACCCCTTTTTAATCATGTATATACCATAATAAAAATCACAATAGAGGTACAGTACTTGTTCCTCAAAACTGTCACTGTCACTATCCAGCCGGGTGTGGTGGTGCACGCTTGAAATCCCAGTACTTGGAAGGCTGAGACCAGAGGTTCCAGATTTGCCGCCAGCCTCAATTGCTTAGTGAGGTCCTCCACAACCTGGTGAGACCCTGTTTCAAAATAAAGAATAAAAAATAGGGCTGAGAGTGTGGCTCGGAGGTAGAATGCCCCTGGGTTCAATCCCCAGTACTGCAAAAAAAAAAAAAAAAACAAACAACAACAACAACAAAAAAAAAACCTGTCACTCTCCCAGCCAAAGAAACTTAAGAGGACATAAAAACCAAATGTAATGTGATGAAGTTCATCTTACTAGACTTTCCTTGTATGTGACGGGTCACTTTCTTCCTGCCTTCAAAATTCTTTCTTTGCCTTTTTCCTTTGACAATTTGTTTAGGATGTGTTTAGGTGTGGATCTCTTTGATTATACCCTATTTGGAGTTCATTAAACTTCTTGGAAAGGAACATGGATATTTTTAACCAAATTTGGGAAGTTTGGGCACATTGTTTCTTCAGCTATTCTTTCTGGCTTTTTCTCTCTCTCCTTTCCTTGTAGGACTCCCATTTCTGTGTATTCAGAATGCCTGATTGTGTCCGGCACTTCTCTAACACTGTTGATTTGCCTTCATTATTTTTTCAGTCTGTTTCTCAAACAGTCTCATCCCAATTGACCTATTGTAAGTTCAAGATTCTTTCCTCTGTTCAAATCTGTTGTTGAGCTCCTTGAGTGAGTTTCTTATATCTATTATTGTAAGGTTCAATCCCATTATTTCTATTTGGTTGCTGTCTATAATTTGTATCCCTTTATTGGTACTATTTGGAAAAACATGATTTTGACATACTCATTCATTTTTAACATGTTTAAAATAACTAATTTAAAATTTTCTTTAATAGGTGTAATATCTGGGTTTTGCAAGGGACATTTTCTATTAGTGATTTTGTTCCTGTGTATGGGTTATATTTCCTTTTTTTTTCATGCCTCATTTGTTGTTGGTATTGCTGACAAATGGGTATTTTAAATGGTACAGTATTACAATTTTGGAAAGCATATCTCATTGAATGTTGCTGCTAGTTATTGTTTTGTTTGTTTAACTAATTCTGTAAAATATGCATTCTTTATTGTGATTACTTCAATCTCTGCTTGGTTTGTCCAGATAAAGACTGGAGAGTGATTTCCTTAAATGCCTAGAACCAGTAAATCTTCCATCCTTAGCCAGTGGTTTTTTTGTCAATGTTAGAGAATATTTTCAATTCTTGAGGAGTTTATAACTCTGTGTTAGTCCTTACTTCCAGAATCAGGTTAAATATTAGGGCCATACTAGGACTTTCCAGGGAATATACACAGCTCTGCACATGTGTCTGACTATCTAATTTTCCAGTAATCTGTTTCAGCATTTTAAAGCTTCCTATTTTGATAAGTACTTTGATCAGCTTTTTGTTTGTTCTATATCGGTTTCAGGTAGGTACAATACTATACATTTGTTGAAGCTTGTTTCAACAAATGCATGTGGTAAAAGGCTTTTCACCTTAGGTGAATTTTGTCATGTAAAATAAAAACTAATCCTGTGAGTGGGGGAATTCTAGGAAATTTCCATAAAGGTGGAATAATGACAAAAATCAGGGAATTGGTCTTTTAAGTAGCTGCAAACCTGCTCTGTTCCTTCTTTTTTTTTTTTCTTTGTGATACTGGGGATTGAACGCAGGGGCGTTCTAGCTCCGCGCTACACCCCCGGCCCTATTTTTTTATGCTTTATTTTTGAAACCGGGTCTCACGAAGTTGCGGAGGGCCTCACTAGGTAGAGAGAGAGAGAGAGAGAGAGAGAGAGAGAGAGATCACGCGCGCGCGCATGCGCGCTGAGGTTGGCCGAGAACCCAGATCCTCCGGTCTCCGCCTCCCAAAGTACTGGGATTACAAGCGTGCGCCACCACGCCCGGCTGCTCTGTTCCTTCTAATACCTACTAGGCTGCTGTTTTTCATGCTACTTTCATTTCAGGATTGTTGTTTTTCAAGGCTACCATGAGATGAGAAGAATGAGATGGTAATAAGGCAAATTAAATACCAT
This sequence comes from Glis glis, assembly GCA_004027185.1. Lineage (NCBI taxonomy): Eukaryota > Metazoa > Chordata > Mammalia > Rodentia > Gliridae > Glis > Glis glis. Next base: position 46,752 of record PVJS01007535.1, on the reverse strand, counting down.
GACATTTACTTATTCTTTCTAAAATTCATTTTTTCTGGAATAGATATTATTTGGATTGTTTCAAATCTTCAACTAGTTTTTAGCATTCTAAAAATGTTGAGTTACATGATGTTTTGCTATCATTCTTGTTACTTTTATGCAGGAGTAGATTTCCAAAGGTTCTTACTCTATTTGGGAGGTGCTGTCTCCTTCCATATTTTAATTATTCGATATATATTTGTGGAATTAATTAATAAATCTCATGCACTCTTGAGACAGTATAACGGTTTTTGTGCAGTGACTCAACACATATAAATTCACCTTGACCAAAATATCTACTGATTAGGAATCTATTATTTTATAATTTATACTGATTTTGAATCTATCATCTTAGAATTTATACTGATTTTGAAACCATTATCTACCTCAGTCTTACATTCTCCACCATTCTACAGCCCTTCATGCCTTTGATTTTCTTCCAGGACTTGATCCTGCATTGCTCTTCAACAGAGCCACAAATCATTGAAAATCATAGGGCCAATGTGATGGTTAATCTGGATTGTCAACTTGACTGGATCATGAAACACCTAAGATTATGTAACTTTGGGTGTGTTGATGAGATGATTGGTTTATGCAATGGCAGATAGAAGGGGAAGTCCTGTCCTGAATGTGGGCAGCACGGTTCTGATAGGCTCAGGACCTGGATAAAAGAAGGAGAAAGCTTCGTGAATACCTGCGTGGTTCTTCCTGAAGAAAGCGCGTCTGCTCTAGTCTAATATATCTGCTTTTAGCTCTTCGAACTGGACCTTCACCATCGTTTCTCCAGAGAGTTTCCTGGTCTTTACATCTTGGACTGGGACTGAATTAATGATCGCTCCAATTCTGAGATTCCAGCACTTGGACTGCTGGACCAGCTGCTGGTTCCTCCGGCTCTCCACGTGCAGTCAGAAACTTGGACTACACTGCTTTGGACTGTAAGCTGATTTGATAAATCTCCTTTACCATAAATGTGTTCTGCAAGTTCTGTTACTCTAGTGAACCCTGACCTATACAGTCAAAATAATGTCTGTTCCAGCAAAAATTCAGAATATTTAATTCGTATTTAATCTTAGAAATCTCTTTTTATTTATGGAAACACTAATAAGAGTTTTACATCTCTGTTTCTTAAATCTTATTATGTTACATGTTCAGTCACTTCTGGATCACCTCACCAACTATTTCATAAGAAACATTTGAGCCTTAAAATTTTTGGAATAGAACATATAATATAGGAAGTGAGTTGGGGTTAGTCTGGCACACCTCATCCAAGTAATTTGGATCACCTTGGTTCTGAAAATAAAGAGCTAGGAGGCATGGATGGTTTGTCTAAAAAGGAAATAACTATTTTGAGAGAGCTTCAGAAACCAGCTTAAATGTCATCTTTATTGAGCACCAAAGGACAAATCAGGAAATCAAGTACAAGTGTCATATGGAAGGAGGACCTGTGGGGCTGAAAGCAGGCATACATTGTGTGTGTGTGTGTGTGTGTGTGTGTGTGTGTGTGTGTACACAATATAGTTGACAAAGATGTTGAAAAATACGTGTTCTTATTTCTTTTGTATTTCTGTATTCATGACATCCTTTCTAATCCATAAAAGAATACATCACTTTATGCATGGGAATGGGTTTGGTTACATTAAGGGTTCAACAAGAACTCAAATACCAGTATTCAGCTTTTAATACCTAAAATTGGATTCTGTGTTAAAAGAATAGCTTGAAAGCTAGGCTTTGTAAAGAGAAAGATGAACATTTCCAAATACTTTTTGTATAGTTCTTTCATAAAATGAAATAAGCAACGAGGACTGAGATCATAGCTTTGATTCCATAAATGAGAAGATAACTCAAAGATAGCAGAAAAAGGAGCAAGCATGAAGTCTCCCCCTTAAATTCCAATTGAATTATGGAGATAACTAGTGAAACAAAGGGAAGGAGAAAGATAGTTATGTACCAGGGTAATTTTTTCTTCCTCTCCAATTTATGCTTAATTTATGCCTAAAGCCTGGGGAGAAGGGAAACTTTCAAAATATTCTGAGAAGTGTGAGAAATCTAAGGATAGAAAAGACTGTGCCTTGCTTTAAATGTAGTACAACTCAAGAATTCCTTATCTGAAATAATTGGGACCAGAAGTGTTTTAGTGTTTGGAACATTTATGTATACATAATGAGATATCTTGGTGATAGGGCCCAAGTCTCAATATGAAATTCATTTATTTTCATATATACCATATACACATGGCCTGGAGGTAATTTTGTGTAATTTTAAAGTATTTTTGTACATGAGACTCTGTGTGTGTGTGTGTGTGTGTGTGTGTATACATTGAACCATCAGAACACAATCTGGGGACAATCTGTGACTATTTGGCATCACCATCCTTCCTGACTCTGAATTCGTATACTACTAGTAAATAATCATTTTCTTACCTTTACTCCCTCTCAAGTGTGTAACAGTAAAAAACATGACATACCATTAAAACAGTGAGAAAATAATGTGTTCACAGTAACAAAGCAGCACAGGGGCACAACCCAAGTATCTTTATCAGCGGATGAACAACAGCAACAACCAACGACAGGCTTCAATTTTCACCGCAATGCTGTGTTGTGAATAAAACACACTGCACCTTAATTTTTAAGGTAAGAAGACATATCAGAGACATTTGAGGTATCAGAAAGTGGGTTTCATAGGGATGAGGAGGTATTTTGCCATATAACTTTTTAAAATGTTTCTTCCAGAGTCATCGGCCTCTTTAACAGTGGCTTCTGTCTTTGCAGTCTTTTTTTTTTTTTTTTTTTTTTGCGGTGCCAGGGATTGAACCCAGAGGCGTTCTACCTCCGAACTACACCCCCAGCCCTATTTTTTATACTTTATTTTGAAACCGGGTCTCACGAAGTTGCAGAGAGCCTCACTAAGTAGAGAGAGAGAGAGAGAGAGAGGGAGAAAGAGAGAGAGAGAAAGAGAGAGAAGAGAGAGAGAGAGAGCTGAGGCTGGCCGTGAACCCGGATCCTCCGGTCTCCGCCTCCCAAAGTACTGGGATTACAAGCATGCGCCACCACGCCCGGCTGTCTTTGCAGTCTTGCAATGGTACCAGGGGTGAACCCAGGGGCATTCTACCTCCGAGCTACACGCCCAGCCCTATTTTTTTTATTCTTTATTTGGAAACAGGGTCTCACTAAGTTGCACCAGGCCCCACTAAGTAGCTGAGGCTGGCTGCAAACCCGTATCCTCCTATCTCAGCCTCCCAAGTACTGGGATTACAAGAGTGCACCACCACGCCCGGCTATATTGTGTCTTTTCTTAAATGTTTGCAACCAGCCTGTTGAATACTCACAGTTCCCTTCAAATTTCATGATAGGTCTTTGCTTGTTCCATGATCAGCAAACCATTAAGTGACCTGCATTTGCTGCAACTCTGACAGGTCCGCTCTTTCAATACACACTGAGACCTTCATTTTTGCTGTATGTGGTGTTTTTCTACTTTTCATTAGTTCCTGCTCATCACTTTCAGCACAGAGCTTCAACAGCTGTTTATGTTTCTGCTCCTTCAGTTCATTTATGGTGGTCATTCCTCTACCTGAGTTTTTCATAAGATGTTTCACATTTGCATCACCTCCCAGTTTCTCCAACATCTTGACCTGCTGTGCTATAATAAATATAAATACTTCCTATTTTTCTGATCACTGTTATCCATATGGTATTTGCAGACCTTCTAGAGACTTTCCACAATATCTTTAAAACAGAGAATAAGCAAAAACAAAATAAAACTGAGAGAACAATGCACACAGGTTTTGTTTCCATGTAGGGTGTCTTGGGGAACCTGTTGTTGGTATATCTGCCCTGTACTGTCCATTTTGTCACCCTCTGTGGGCAAGCTTCTTGCATGGGGAAATCTGGGGCATGCGTGGAAAAATATATTGCATCTGAAGGGTGCTAGGAGGTTCTTTTTACCCCTTGGGAACACTAAAAAATATATTGTATCTGAAGGGTGCTAGGAGGATCTTCTTATTCCTTGGGGACACTAACAAACTGTGTGTTGTGATCCTACTTTCTACTGCTACCTGTTACATGAAATCATGTACAGAAATTTCCACTTACAATGTCAACTTAGTGGTCAAAATGTTTTGGATTTTGGCATATTTTTGGTTTTATATTTTTGGATTAACTCATTTTTCTTTTCAAACTAGGGTTCACAATGGTACATTTCTGAAGAAAATATAATTAGATAAAATTATAAACTGCATTTGGTTCTCATGAGCCCTGTTTTGTTTCAATTTAATATTTACTGAAACTAGACGCTTCTGTTTGCCCCTGAGATGGAAATAAAGAGTTATCTGACAATCCAGCTGAGAGGTTTGCTCAATGATTTCATATAAAAGAGAAGAAAATAACATCATTTGCAAGAAAGTGGACGGATCTGGAGAACATTATGTTAAGTGAGATCAGTCAATCACAAAAAATGAAGGGACATATGTTTTCATTAATATGTGCAACCTAGGGAGTAGTGGGGACACACAAGGGACTCCGGTTGATAATGGAGAACCCTCAGCAGGGCAAGGGAAGTGGTACAAGGGAAGAGGAAGGGCAAGAAAGAAGTGAATCAGTGGAATTACTATCATGAACAATATGTACATATGAGAATAAACAAACATCATTCTTGGTACTTCATACGGGTGATGGGAGGCGGGGGGGGACACTAAGAGCTTTGTGCATATATGTTAACATAAAATTGATATTCACTGTGATGTAAGACTCCAATGCACCAATAAAAGCACAAAACAAGAGTCAAGATCGGCCCCCCTTGTAGCTGAGGTCTGTGGGTTACAAATCTTGGGCTAGGATTACATGAGAATAATGGTGAGCCTTTATGAATGCTATGGTGTCATAGATTGCTGAGGTCAATCAGGTCAGTCAGAGAAGGCAATAGTGAATAAAAAATTGCTCAACACCATTAGCAATCAGGGAGATGCAAAGCAAAACTACACTGAGATTCCATCTAGCCCCATTTAGAGTGGCAATCATCAAAAAGTCAAACAACAATAAATGCTGGTGAGGATGCAGGGAAATAGGAACTCTTCTACGCTGATGGTGGAATTGCAAATTAGTACAGCCACTATGGAGATCAGTGTGGAGATTCCTCAGAAAACTGAGAATGGATCTACCATGTGGTTCAGCTGTAGCACTCCTGGGTATCATTCCAAAAGGATTGAAATCAGAATATTATAGTGATACATACATATCCATGTTTATAGCAGCACAATTCAAATAGCCAAATTATGAAACCAACCTAATTATGGGATATACAGACAATGGAATTCTACTCAGCAATAAAGAAAAACAAAATTATGTCATTTATAGGAAAATGGATGGACCTGGAGAACATTAAATGGGCTTAGCCAGTCACAGAAAGTGAAGGGTCATATGTTTTCTCTCATATGTGGAAGCTAGGGAGTAATCCAGATACAAAAGGGACTTTAGATAATGGAGAAGAAACCCCAGTGGAGTGAGGGAGGGATCTAGGGGAGGTTACAGGGGTAGGGTGGGGAGTGAGAATTGATGAAGGAAACACTTCCATTGACATTGCATACATATGTGAAGTTATCAGTGCCAATCTCAGTATCATGTATGGGGAAGGGAAGGAGTAGGGGAGGGAGCCTGAGGAAGCCCACCAAGTACTGTGTACCTGTATGTCACTCACTATGAACTACATTATGATGCGAGACTACAATACACCAATCAAAGTATATTAAAAAAAAGAAGAGTCTTTACTGGGCTGTACCAGCTGCAGGCTTCAGTAGAAAAAGGACAATTGACAGTGCCAGTTGTATATCTCTTATATCAGTCCAGGGAGCAGATCACCCTAACAAATCAATAAGTAAGGCCTGGAAGAATCTAGAGGGTACAGCCTAGCACATGAGTTGCTTTCTTCTCCACTACCATGAGAATGCACTAAACCTCTCTCAGACTGAGCTACTATTTGGGGCAAGAGAAAGCAAAGGGAGTCCAAATCTGAGACAGCGTGTACCTGGATAAAATGTGTTATTAGAAAAAAAAAACAGCCCCGAAAAGTAGTTGAACTCTGAATAAACTGAAGGTTTATACAAAAATATCTTAATAATCTAAATAATAGAAAGCACCATGGTGTTTTTATTTAGGAAATCTATATTAATACCACTACCTAGCAGTGCAGAAGAGCTAATGAGGGAATATCAGAATGGCTTTAGAGAGTAAAGAGCTACATTTTCTCTGAACATTTATATGTAATAGGAATACATTTTTCATATTACTAGAAGCAGGAGATTAAGTCAAGGAGCACAGAGTGGAACAGGAATCAATGTTGTGTGAACATGCAAAGGAATTGGCAGAGGTTTGAAGAGAACCAGGGTGATTCCAAGAACAGCTCAGGATCATCCCATCTTTTTTCGGATGTGGATATTTAGTACAACTTTAAGTAGAAAAACCTTTTTAAAAAGTGAAACTTTTTCACTTTTAAAAGGGGATCTTCTTTAAAAGAATTTTATCAGTTGCCCTTGTCATTTAAACAAGGTTATTCTTTATACTTTATTCTGTTTCTATTGTTGTGATTTTATAGGACTATTTCTCCCAATTTAGAGATAACTTTGTCAATTAATTCCATATATCTTTACTATGGAATGAAGCATATGTTCTTTCCCATGCCCCAGATTATTGAATATATTATTCATTTTCTAAATCTTCTGTATAGGAATAATTGATTTACTTATTGTTGAAATGGAAAAGAGAAATATAAGACATAGAATGAGAAAAAATGCTATTTTTTATATTTACATTATGCTCCACTCTCTCTTGTGTGAGCTACTTATCTTCTATCTACTCTCTTTTGAATTTCTTAGGTCCTAAAATAGTAGAACTGGCTATAGGGATAGCACTTGCTTTGAACAGTTTATGATAGTATGTAAATTGATGTTATTTTCACTAATCAGTAAAATGGAAAATTATTAATTATATAAATTATGTTATTGAGATGGCTCTAGTTACAAGCAGTATATTAGGAATTTTATTTGTGGTCTTTTATAAGTTTGCACAACTACTACCTAAGGTAAATATTGTTAATCCCATGTTCAGATGAAGACATTGAAGGATACATAGCTCAGGTAAATATTCTAAGGTTATATAAAGTGGAAGAGACACTCAAGATTTGGATTCAAGTCTTTCTTATTAAAAATGCTACAGTCTTTCAACTTGAGCTTTTTATTAATTTACTCAGTTTTAATTTTCTCTTCTTTCATCTCTGAAGCTTCTATTTGATGACAGTCACTCTGAGGTACTATATTTGGCTCGGAGTCACATGTGAAGATTAATGACTTGGATTCTCCTTCTTCAAAAGTAGCATCAAGTTCAATGGAGTCAAGGTGGATTCTGTCTTCTTGCTGCTGAAGGCACTAAGAGGCAAGGAGGGGAAAAATCAGAGGCCTTGAAGGGTTTCAGAGATTTTTTCTTAAAATTCATCTTCTTGCAGAATGTCAGTGTAAAGAGCTCAGTAGATCCTCTCCCCAGAGAAATAACTATCTTACTCTTAGAAATTATATGAAACAATCTCTAGACTCTCCGGAGATTGTCCTAAGAGCATATAAGAGATAAAGAAACATTTATCTGAGAATATCTAGGAAACCTCAAGAGCTGTGAGAATAGATTGTATTTGAGCCACAGCTTGTTCCCACTCACCTCTATACCTTTATGTGTTGGAAGTTCTAATTTAGACACTCTGGGTGACAAATTAACAGCCTTTCCTTCTCCATCCAATTCCTACTGAATGACTTTACCTGAGAAGAACAGTTTATCAACACAGTGGTTTTCAAGTAATATTCCTGCAGGTGCATCTGAGAAGACAAGGTCTTTCCCTACACCAGCTTCCCTGTGTAGGTGGGGACTCTGCTATAGGTATACTATGCCAAGAATACTAGGGTCTTAGTTACCCCATCTGAGCTCATTCATAGGTTGAATATACAACCCTGGTGGGGTAAGCTAAGAAGTCTGAGAGCCACTATACCCCTTTGTAGAAGTGCCTCTTCATAGTATGGAAGTGTCATTCCTGGAGAAATGGCTTGGTGTTTCCTCTCATAACTCTGGTACAATAATATAGAAGTTATGTTCAGAGAAAAAGACAGGCTTTAAGAATGGACAGCTCTGCATGTATGAAGTCAGTAACTTAGAGTTTGCCTCAGGTAATTTTTGCCATGGTCTGAGACTTTTGTGAAAAAGAAGAAGAAGATGCTTGCATACCAGTTCAGTCATATTCAACTACTTGTTGATGGGACAAAGAATAAAAGAAACAGGGGGTAGAGAGAGGTGGAGTGATAGATTCTACTAGGCTATTGAAACAGGACCAGCTCTGAGAAGAACACAGGAAGTGCAACACTGGTAGCGAAAGTGTTCTCCCTGCAATGCGGCTCTCTTGAGTGCAAAATGTCTGCTTTCTTTCACGTGGTCACCTGACTCTGAACACTTATGAAATTAATTGTAGCTTAAGTCCAGAGGCTATAGTTATAAATGAGAGCATGATAGAAATTTTAAAAGAGAAGAAATAATAGGGGTAGACTCTGCTTAGAGGGAAAATGCATGTTAAATGTTACTTGTGCTTCATTACTTATAAATATCTTAACTTGTTATTGGGAGTATGGGGAAAACAGTTGAGGCTAACAGTGGGTCAAGTGTAAGGGATATTCAAGAAAGAAATATTTAGCCAGATGTGGTGGCACATGCCTGTAATCCCAGTATTTGGGAGGCTGAGACAGGAGGATCTCAGGTTCGAGGCCAGTTTCAGCAATTTTGTGAGACTGAGCAACCTAGCTAGATCCTGTTTCAAAACAAAAAGTAAAAAGGGCTGGGGGTGTAGCGTGGAGGTAGAATGCCTCTGGATTTGATCCCCAGTACCACCACAAAAAAGAAAGAAAAAAGAAAAAGAAAAAAATAAATATTTAAAGAAAAACTTAAAGTCTTTCAGTTAGTTCTCCTTATATCTAATCTACTGTGATAAATTGGGCATGTGCAATTGTTGTCTTGGAGAAAACATGGTATCAATATTATTGATTTAGATGACTTAGTTTTCATTGTGAAGCTTTGAGACTTCATATTAACTGCATTCTGTTTCTTTTTCCTGCTGGCATTGAGGTTATTAAATTAGTTGAGTATGTAAAATACTTATCTTATCAAACAACCTGGTATGCAAGTAATGGTATTTTATTAGCATTTTCCTTCTCAGATCTGTGTTACATCCTTGGGTCACAGGACACCTTGGAATCTCAAGGCTCATGATAATTTTAATTTTCCAGCCATCATCACCATTGCATGAGCAAAGAATAACAAAATATGCTTCCTCCTTCATCCTTTGGATTGATAACTCATCTTCTATTCTGCACTCTCCCAAAACTCCTCTTCCCTCCATTCGATACTATTCATTGTTTCTTCCAGTTTCCCTAGTTTCTGTGACATTTCGGAGATGGTATATATTTGACCATGGTCTACTTTTAGCCCTGGATATAAGAACCACTTTAAAGACTGCCCTTTGCAATAATTAACTGAGGATGTTCTTTGTGCCAGGCACCATGCCACACACTGAAAATATGGGGCAAACATGACCTTGACAGTCCCTGAGCAAGAACAACCTAGACAAGTATTCAGGTTTGGCTTAATGTTGTCAGTACCTGATGCACATAATACAGGGAATGTGTGCATATAAGAAAGGCATAAACTGAAACTACTGGGGCTGGGGGAGAATGCTGAGACCTTGGCAGTTATGGAAGCTGTCTAGTGGAAATGACGTCTAAGTTGAAGCCTGAAGTATGAATAGTAATTAGCCAGATGGAAGAAATCATAAAAAATACATAAACACAGGAAATAACAGGTCTGGATGCCTGGAAGTTAGAGAAAACATGAAGTGTTAGAGGAACTGAAGACATTTTTATGTGTGCAATGCCACAGTAGTGTGTGTGTGTGTGTGTGTGTGTGTGTGTGTGTGTGTGTGTGTGTAAAATATAAAGGCAATCAGAGCCTAAATCTGATTTTTAAAATCACTCTTTGACATTTCAATATAATGTCTTATTGCTCGCAGTTTCACTTTTGCTGCATGTCACAAATCTTCAAACCCTAAGTACCATGTTCAGTCCTGTTACTTAACTCCAGGTTTCTAAAAAAAGTAATGTGCTCACTCTTTATAGAAAGCAAGCTTTACAAACAGGAAGCACCCAGACTTTCATTTTAAAAAGAAAGCAAATAAAAGCATAAAATTGTCAGGTACCCTCTATTAATATAAAATATTATCTACTCCTTATGCATCACTAACAGGTTTCCATGAACAGTAGATATTAAGAGTAGAGATTCCTTTTTCATGGCTTACTGTCAAATCAAACATTCTGCTTACTAAAAAAAATTCTAGCAAATACATGTGTATATTTCCATAACATAATGTAAAGTCATATATAAGATATTCTTTATTCATTTATTTATTACAAACATTACTTCAGGTACTGTTACCCTATCAATTTGAATCATGGAACTAAGTAAATATTTAGATAAGTTTCTCTGGGTTTTCTTTATTAACTATTGTCTGAATAAGCATTGCCTTTGGTAGGAGGAGTCAGCATCACTGATTTTCATTTGGATCTACTTCTTTCATAGATCATGATCTCATCTTGTTTTAATGTATTCATATAAATATTTTTCTTATTTCTGCAACCCTGTTTTAAAAAATCTCTTATGGACCTAAGCATTTTATAAAATTATAAAAATTAATAGGCGAGTTATTATTAGTGCTTGTTTTGGGATATTGCTACATGTCTTCATGATAATACATCAACTATTTAGTAAACTTCCTAAAAACAACATTGCTTTTTAAGGGAGAATCAAATTACTTAGTTTTATAGCATAAATTACTGCATAGGTATAACAACAACATTTATTGTTTTGGTACAGGTTAACGAAGTATTTTACTGGCTCCCTGGACAAATTCAATATATGTATTATTTTACTGCTATAAATTTATTTGACTTTTCTATACATGATCATTAGAGTTACTATACTGTTAAAACACTCCATTATGTATGTACATATGTATGTATGTGTGTATGTATGTATGTATGTATTTACTTATTGTGGTACTGGGGATGGAACCCAGGGGCATTCTACCTCCAAGCTATACCCCCAGCCCTATTTTTTATTCTTTATTTTTGAAACAAGGTCTCACTAAGTTGCAGAGGACCTCACTAAGTTGCTGAGGCTGGCTGCGAACCTGCAATCCTCCTGTCTCAGCCTTCCAAGTACTGGGATTCCAGGAATGCGCCACCATGCCCGGCTTCCATTATGTATTTAAATAATATGATAAGTTAAAAGTTTTTTTTTCTTCAAAATTACTAGCTTCCAAAGTAGAGAAATAATTGAAGAATAAAAAAATTCCAAGTCCTGTCAAAACCCATGTGGTAATGCCCCTCACCTTAAAATTATTAATAATTCATGGCCAATGTGGACCTATCTTTTATAGTTGTTCCCCACTCCCAACACCTTCCTTTTTCATGGTCTTCTTATAGAGGTATCTTTTATGTAGAAAAATATCTATTTTCTAAGATAGGCCTCAGTATTTCCAATCTTCTTCGAGAAGAAATACTCATCATTTCAGAAAAATAAAGAAAAAGACCAGAGATTACTTCCCAAAGCATTTACCAGGCCAGTAATTTAAGTAGAATCCTTCCCTATCCCCACCCCTAAAATAGCTGGGAAGCAATGCGCATTAGTAAGAAAACACTAGGCTAGTTGTCATAAGACTTGAGATTTTCCTTTAGGTTTAGAATTTTAGGATTTGTTTTTTTTTTATCTCAGTATTTTTCCCTGTCTTTAACTTCATGGGTTTTATTGACAGAAAATAATATTTCTACCTTGTTCAAATAGATTTGAAATGGTTTAGTTGAAAAATTCACAAATATAACTTCCATACAGGTGAGTTTGAGTTCATAGATGGTGAGAGTTCGAAATGTGACCTGATGAATTAATTCCGTGGCATCCAGAGCAACTATTTTCCACATCTCTGAAGGTTTCATTTCAGGTTTGGTGTTTCTGGTCTCATCAGCTATGGTTGACAACTCCACAAAAGGTATTTTTATTTGCAAATAATCAATAACCACTTTCTCTGATTTAAATAGAATACATTGAAATGATTTTTTTTTAAAAAAAAGCAATGAACTGACAGGAAGGTCAAGGGGCAGGCTCAGAAAACAAAGATAAAGGAAGGCAAAAGTCATACCCCACACTAGTGTGCTGAGGGAAGCAGAGCCACACGGTGGGGGAGATGGAGACAGCAGGCTGGTCCCCTGTTGCTGCTTTTCCTGGAAAGTGTGTATGTGACCACCACTTCCTCCTCTTCCTGAATCCTTGCTCTCTCTCTTTCTGCTTCTTTCATCACTAGCTTCTAGCTGAGAGTCCCGGACAGATACAGATAGGATCTGTGTCTGAGTGGTGACTGAAGACCTCCTGCTAAAATTACCAGGCCTGAAATGACAGAACTGTCATTTTTTTCTCAATAAAACAGCAGTCATATTGCATAAAATCATCTGAATATATCTTGCCTTTGATTCTGAGCTGTGAATGACACAGTAGGGACCAAAGCATAGAGACACTGAAATGAAGAGAGTTTGTAAGTCAGTGAATGGTGTTTACATTATAGTCAGGCTTATTTATCAAGTATGGTCAAGGAAATATATATGTTTGATAAAGTAATTTAAGTTATATGATGTATAATAGGAATGATAAACTTTAGCTCAATAAATTTAATAGTTCCTCGAGCAATAACATCCTTAGAAGGTAAAATGATGTTCATCTATTTTCCATGTTGAATAAATTATAATGGTAATGTCTTCTTCCTTTTTGAAGTTTGTTTTTCCCCCAAATAAGCTATTTGAAGTGATACAAAGGTCAAATATAAGAGTAAATATATTTCTATTCATATTCTAATTGAAATTCTACTCTATTTACTTAGATTGTGGAATGTCTAACTTTCAGGAAAAAATTTACTTAACCACTGGTTGCCTTTAATTGTCGGAGTATTTTTCCCCTGTCATATCTTGTTACATGATTTGTGCATAATTAAGTATTAAGGTGCGACATGACTATTGATGGCACTTCTCAAATAATATGAGAGCTTTTCTACAGCACAGTACTAGGGAAAGGAGTGGAAGGCTGAGGGTCAGGAGGGTATTGGAAAATTAAATAGAAATGAGAAGTAACTTTCTGTTTTACTAAATCCAAGAGGGAAGGAAAGAGAGACAGAAAGGAATGATAGACAAGGAAATTGAATTCCTCTTCCACTGACTTGTGAAAGACAACGTAAGGGTGGTGTCTTCCCATGAAATAAGCTTGATGAGTAATTTCTATCATGTAATCTCTGTTTTCCTAAATATAGGTAAGTAGAGAGGACCAAGCAAAGACACAGCACTGCTGCTGGTAAGGAGAAATAAAGGGAGATAATGATTTCTCATTATTGTGAAGAATCAGAGTCCTGACCATTTGACTTTTATCAATAGACACTGAGGAAACCTGAGAGACCAAAAGGAGAAGTAAATTCTTATCGTGGCCATTTCTGGCCCACTGTGGAAATAAATTGCCAGTGGGTCAAATAAATAAATTTTGCAGGCTGAAATCACTTAGAATATTTAAGTGTCTAGATATACAGTTGAATTTATAGTTATTTGTTATGCAGAATTTTCTATTATTCAGAGTTTATAATATAATTGTACAAATGGGGGGAGGGTTCTTTCTATTTTCAGCCCTTCCTCAAATGCTGAGAAAAAGAAATGTGAAACCTAAGGCAATAAGAATTCCAGATTGCTTTAGGGGTTACAACTTCAAACTGAAGTTAGAGCTCACTCACACTCCAAGAATAGAGACCGAGAGGCAGTGAAATATGCTATGTGTTATCACTGAGCAGGGTCCTTCCAGAAGGAAAAACAGGAATAGTAAGAAGAGAACACTGGACCCAAGACTAGTCCTTAACAAAGCAACTGATAAGCCCTTGCCTGCAAAGGCCTGTTGTCTTGTGTTACTCAGTGAACAGATATTTTTATTTTCCTGGTATTCTTGGGTGATCTTTATTGCTGGACCTCAAGCCATGATTACCAATGGGTAATAGCAAAGGTTTTGTTTTCAGGAAGCTCTCAGAGACAACTAGATCAGGTAAAAGATAAGTGATGGGCATTTTCCCATTCTTTTCTATTAGTGTCTGTGCTTTACTTACTCTGATTTAATATAGAACTTAAAAGTACTCAGATCTGATTCCCTCAAATCCTCATCATCAGTATCTTTTTATTGCTCCATCGAAGAATGTTACTGTTAATAAGTCTTGCCCTTGAACAAGGAGTGTAGTGGCATTCAAATTCAGCATTACAAGTCTCTGGACTGTATTCTAAATCTTCAACCAATTAACAAACCAGAATGATTCATTTTGTATAAAACTATTGTATCTTGTTTCTTCTTATATTGAAAAACAATGTTAACAATAAAACACAAACTAAAATTAATAGCTAAGTTAAAATGCTTCATTGTAAAGGGGACTATCTTCATTGAAGTAGGACATAAGTATATAAAGGTAAAAGAATCAGCACTCTAGTCAAGTATGGAACATTACCAACATCCCTAAATATTCCTCATGAATCTTTGAAGGCCAACTGCTCTTTTGATTTCTGGGTATCATAGATAAGTTTTGACCGATTTTAAGCTTAATGGAAATAGATTTATACCAAATATTCACTTTTATGTCTAGTTTCACTTTAATTCATGTCTGTGAGATTTATTTTGAAAATGTTTTTCAATACAATAGCACTCCTTTATCCATGGGGGATATGTTTCAAGACCTCAGTGGATGCTTGAAACCATGGACAGTATCAAATTCATAAGGACTATGTGTTTTTTTATTATGCATGCATATACAATTATAATGCCTCTTCCATCTTAACTAAGCATTTATCACACAGTGTGGACATTTTGCAATTTGAGACACAACAACAAAACTAGCATGAATCTTCTTTATAATTGCATAGATTAAAAAAATTATTCTTACTGTAGATCTTAGCAATCTCAGCATACATTTTTTTCCCTTATTAAGTCAAGGACTTTAACCTTTTCCATTACAGGAAGTACTTTATGGCTCCTCTTTGACTCTGCTAGGTTGCCAATATCACTACTCTTATGCTTTGAGACCATTACTAAATAAAATAAGGGATAGTTTAGTAAAAGCACTGTGATACTATGACAGTCAATCTGATAACTGAAATGGTTACTAAGTCCCTAGTGGGAGGGTAGTGTATACAATATGGATATTCTGGACAAAGGGATAGTTCAAGTCCTGGAAGAATGGAGAAGAATTGCACAAGTGTCATCATGCTCCTCAGAACAGAGTTCAATATAAAGTGTATTAATTGGTTATTTATGGAATTTTCCATTTCATGTTTTCAGGTAACAGTTGACCACAAGTAACTGAAACTGTGGAAAATAGAATCAAAGATAAATAGGGACAACTACAACATATTTTTTCATCATTGTATAGTATTCTGATGCATGCATGTATGGATATACCACGTGTGTGGGGGGGTACTGGGATTGAATCCAGGAGCATTCTGCCTTTAAGCAGAATTATATTTTATAAAATAAAATTCCCAGCCAAATTTTATTTTCTATTTTTTTTTTTTGCGGTACTAGGGATTGAACCCAGGGGCATTCTACTTTCAAGCTACACCTCCAGCCCTATTTTTTTATTCTTTATTTTGAAACAGGGTCTCATTAAGTTGCAGAGGGCCTCACTAACTAACTGAGGCTGGCTGCGAACCCGGATCCTCCGGTCTCAGCCTCCCAAGTACTGGGATTACAAGCATGCGCCACCACGCCCGGCTTATTTTCTATTTTGAAACAGGGTCTCACTAAGTTGCTGAGGCTGTGAACCTGCGATCCTTGTGCCTCAGCACTCCCAAGTACTGAGATTACAGGAATGTGTCACAAGCCCGGCTGATTACCACATTTTAATTATTCATTTTACCAATGATGGGAATTTAGGTAGTTTATTTCCAGAAGTTATTATAGAAAATTCTTCACTGAGCATTCTTGAATGTCTTCTTACACATATACACACATAGTGTAGCATATACCAGCCTTAGTAGGCTTTGACAAAATGTTTTCCAAAGTAATTATACCAATACTGACTTGAACCAGAAGGATATGAGAAAACAATTGCTTTTCATCTTTACCTACACTCTATACTCCAGAATTGTTTGTACTTCAGACCCTCTCCAAACATCCTTTACTTCCTACCATACTTTTGATAAAAAATACATTTCTTAACAAACTGTACACTTTGTGTATACATGCCTGAGTTGCTAAAGGAAATGGCTTTTAAATATGACTGAAAAGCTGGATGTGGTGGTTCACACCAGTAATCCTGGTACTTGAGAGGCTGAGACAGGAGGATTGCAGGTAAAAGGCCAGCCACAGCAACTTAGCAAGACCCTGTTTTAAAAAATTAAAAAATAAATAAATAAAAAGGGCTGGGTAGTTAGCTGGGAGGTAGAATGCCCCTGGGTTCAATTCCCAATATCCAAATAAATAAATAAGACTAAACAAAATGCAGTAAGAGGAGAATAGTGAACAGGCTCCACCTATCCTATCCTGTGATGAATTTTATAACCAGAAATATCCCTAGTTGATAAAAGAAAAATGTAGTACGCTAGTCAGCTCTCTATCTCTGTGACAAAAAAACCTGAGAAAACCAGGTCAAGGCAGGAAGTTTGGCTCATGGTTTTAGAGGTTTCAGTCCATGGTCGCTTGGCCTTGTTGCTTTGGCCTGTGGTGGCACAGAGTATAATGTCAGTGGGAGCAGATGGCAGAGAAAGACTGCTACCTCATGACAGCCAGGGAAGAGAGAGAGGAATCAGGGGCCAAGTATCCCCTTCAAGGACAGAACCCAATGACCTAATTCCATTAGAACCACCTCCTAAAGGTTATACTACCTCCCAATAGAGCCAAAGATTGGTGACAAAGCCTTTAGCATGTGGATATTAAATACTGAGGAATATTTAATATCCAAACCCTAACACAGAGACAAGACTCCTCCAAGTCACAGTGTATTCTGTCCCTGTCCCATAGAAAACAAGGGACAGTAAGGAGTATCATATTTCTCTATTATATCTCTTATTGATATTTATGTTGTAATGAGATTCACAAAGGTACTATCTATTATTTCATATTTAAGTTTATGGCTTAGATATAAAAAGTAGTCTCTTGTTACATTTTTTCATGTAGTCTAACTACTGTCCTTCTAAGATAAGATAAATAAAGCCAAGTATATTTTAACAATGAACTTTTTGAACTTTTGTAAAGTTCAGAAAATTAGAAAATTTACAAAGGTGGAAAATTTTAGTTTAATTCAAATTTACAGGAAATGAACAGACCTAGGAAAAAATCACAATAATAAAAAATCATTATATGAAGAACTATTGGGGCTTATTATCACATTAAACTTTAGTAATATAGAAATGGGAATTTACAAAAAGACTAACTTGGAGTATATTAGAAGGCTGTAATATTTTTTTTCTACATACAAAATTTCTATACTTCTTATTTTAAATCAGACTGACCAACTGGGAGAAAGGAAAATAGCTTCCAATTTAAACACAAAATATTTACATTTTACTTAAAAATACTACTGAAACCTAATAACACAAAGATTCTCTTTTAAGATAAGGGTAGTTATAAATACTGAGAACAGTTAAGGGTTGCAATTACATATTATTGAGAGTACAGATCAGTAGACAGATCTATAGGTTGGTCTTTGAAAAATTGGATTCTTTGTGTGTGTCAGAAATTATTTTATTTTGTGACCTTGAACAAGCTGCTTAAGCTCACTGTCTCATCATTTTTCATCAGCATAATGAGATTAGTATTACTCATTCCTCCATTTCAAAGATTGATTAGAACATTTTTAGAAGAGCAATGATATATTAATTTCATCAGTATTATTTTTAATATTTCATATCTTCACTCAGAATACATGTGAAAATACTTCAAGAGGCTTTCAAAGAAAGATCTACACTAATATTCTGTAGTTACCATAAAAGGGAGAAGTTGATGTTCACCTTAGTACTTGTATAACTAATAATAGGATCGGCCATGAATGTTCTAGACAGCAATTTTGCTCATTAAATTAAACAGTTCATTTCCCAAATTTCATGCTTCGTAGAAATTACTTTTCTGCCTAATCAATCCTGTCATCCTCTGTGCAATTAACTTGCCCATGGATACTTGAGGTGTTGTTCCATCATAAGCATTAGATTTCCTTTTGATATATTAAATATTGTTGATTAAAAAATCTATAGTTTATAATTATGTTTCCTTCTGAGGAATCAATAATAGGGGTGACGCGATCACATAATTATTTGGAAAGCTTTCCATAAAGTGCCCTATGTAATGTTATTTTCCTTTACAAAAGAAGAAAATATTGTCTAGTAAACATAATAAATAGCAGTCTTGAAATATTCTTAACATTTAACATTTTGAAAAACGCATGTTTTGCTTCAAGAAAGGGTAAGACTAAAAGATATCAGCAATGGAGTTTTACGTTTGGCTCTGGTGACAGCTCCAGTCTTGTGTATTTTGACTTGTTTTAAAGATCAATAGATTGATAAGGTATATTTCTCAGGACTCTAGAAAGTTGATACACAGAATGATCCAAGTTCTAGGAAAAAAAAGTTCCCTTTTAATATTCTGATTTCGGGGTTTAAATATACTATAGTCTGAAATGAAATCAGGTCTATTCATGGTTTCTGCAAATCATTAGTGGTATTTAATTACATTCGTTTAACTTTTTTTGTATTACTCATCTTTATTTCCTCAAAGTGTAGCATATCATCTGAAAATAGATAGCAAGTTGCTGAGTGGAGAATGAGGAGGCAGATGTACTCAGATTTACTCACAAGTGGCCTGTTCCAGGGGCTCTGCCTCTCCTGGAGATGAATGGCAAGTTCCTTCTTCAAGGAACATTCAGACTGTGAACCTCCAAAGAGGTGACCCAGAGATTCATAGCCTTCCACCATACCCCTGCTTTCTCTCAAACTCACTCCTCAGGAGTTTCTCTGGAAGGCTCTGAAATGAGGTTTTCAGCCATGAGCTTTTCCACAGGATTTGGGAAATAATCTTGCAGGAAGGAACCAGAGACCCAGCCTGGCAGTTATGACTGCACCCCAGAAACATGTACAATTATTATGTCAATAATAATAATAATAATAATAATAAGCACTTGTCAAGTCTGCCTCACAATCTAGATCAAGGTCTGAAGTATCATTGGCCACTCTCCAGCACAAGTGTATGATCTGCCCTGAAGTCTGAAGGCTTTCATGGCCTAACTCTGCCTCTTCCTTTTCTCATTCCCATGAATTGATTTCTAATACATTGCTTGAGCTTCTAATTTCTTAGTGTCTGCTTCTCAGAGGACCAACCAACACATCTCCTCTGCCCAGTCATTCTCTGAGGGCTTGACACTCAGCTCTTATCCCCACACTCAGAGGCAATGCTGTGACACATGTTCTCCTGTTCCCTGCTCTCCAGGCGTACCAGCCCACCTCTTTTCATCAAACAACCAAGGTCATTCTTGCTGCAGAGCTTGGTGCTTCCCCTGCTTGGAAAACTCACATGCTCTTAGCTCAGGTTCGTGAAATCTGGTTTCTTCTAATTATTCAGGTCTCTAGCTAAAGGTCACCTTTTCCAGAGAGTCTTTTCTGGATCATTATATGCAAACCATGTTCTCCTTCATACATACTTTACTCATTGAATTTATATTATTTTTAATATTAATAATATCTGAAATATTATTGTTTATATATGTAATGGTTTTTATACATATAATAGCCCTCATGATAATAAGGTAGCAATGTTGGGAGCAGGGCTTGGTTGCTAACGAGGGGTCCCTGAGGGTGTGGCCTTGAGAATTATATGGTTCCTTTTTCCCCTGCTCTCTCTGCTTCTGGCCTCCATGATGTGAGGAGCAGAGCCCTGGTGCTCTCCCTCTCTCTGCTTTATATCCCTGAGCTCTGCAGTCTTGGCCTCACATGAACTGACCCCTGAAATCTCCAAGAACTGTGAGCAAATAAATCTTCCATTTTCTGAGCTGTGCGGTCAGTCATTTTGGATTACAGCAGTAAGAATGTTGACCAAAATAAGAATATATATATATTCATATATATGTATATATATGTGTTTATATATATTTACATACATATGTTTATTGTCATTTAATAACATATTTATATGTTTATTGTCTGTCTTACCATATAAAACACAGCTACCATGGGGACTTGGCCTTTGTCCATTTCTTTGTCCTCTACTCAGTTCAGTAGATTGGACAGTAATTGACATAAGCAAGATGGGTTAGTCATATTTGTTATCTTTTGATTAAATGTATGTTTATCAGCTTTAGGGATTACTGTTAAAGCTCTGTGTCTTAGGGAATATGCATAATGTCTCTAAGGCTATTCTAACATTTGTTTATTCAAAGGAATAACTACCCCACCAGTGAATGATATTACATGCAATTAAATGAAGTAATGTAAACTGTAGTATCTGTCTCTTAGTAGGCCCTCAATAAATGTTTCATGCTGTAGTCACACAAACTGTTTTTAATAAAATAATTCAGTAAGGTAGACCATATTATTCTATTAAACCTACACTCACTAACCCCCCCCACACACATTTTTATGCACACATTTAAAAAGTGGAGAAATTAAGACTACAAGAAAGCAAGCTAGTTGTGGAGAATCATTCAGCGAAAAGTGATTGCATCTCAATTTAAACCTATACACTCTTAACCTGAATCTCTTAACTTGCTTGCTGAGGCATAGAGGTGACTATAGATTCTATTTACCCACAAACTGGAAAAGGTGGTAGATAATACAAATGACTACGGAACTCTGCTAAACTCACCAGTTCATTTCACTTTGAACGGCCGATAGTCATTAAGCAGAATAGATTTAAAGCAATGACCTAGAAATCAAAGGCAGTGTGTAACCTATTACAAATCTCTTGAGCCATCTCACTTGCCAACAATTTTTAAACATTCTTTTGATTTTGAACTTGCTATGTCATAAAATAACATTTGAAAATTGCAGAGGAAAATAATTTAGAGTGTCTATATGCTTCAAACCTTTAAATTTCACTGTAATTACTGGAGAAGAGCAATGGTAATGGTAAAATCCAATTACATTTTTTAAAGTCAGAGATCAAAGAAGGGGAAGTCATAGAGGGAACATGGTTTATTTGTGTCTTTCATGCAACTAAAATTTTTGCATGTCCTGTCCTTATTCTTCCCTCTCTACTTTTCAGTGCTACTCACATCTTCACACTTTATTACCAATTAATATGTAAGTAATTGTGTGATGATGGTAATGATACTGTGGCTTTCTCTGTCTTTTCTCAGGCAGCCCCAAAGATAAATTATAAGGGATCGATTCCTGTTGAAGTGAATAGATGGCCTAGTTTTGCTGCAATATTCAAGTTTTTCCCCCTCAGTCAATTCCCAGTGTCCCAGTGATTTATCTACCTTTGCTAAATTTGGTGTTCATGTTCTTTTTTACCAGTGGCATGGAATTTTAATTAGCTTCTGATGAAATGTATAAGGATACTTTCAGAACTAGGAATGGAGAAAAATTACATTTTTTTTCCTACTTCTCCATGTCACGATTTCTGCAAGCTAGTAGAAGCTAAGAGGCAGCGTTAATAGTTTGCACATTTTAAACCACAAATATATGGGGCTTAAAGTGTTGACAGCTCCCTGGTTATACCCTGGGAAATCATAAATTCTATTAGGTTTCTCAGTATAAAACAATGTGTTGAGGAAAAACTGAGTACCTATTTATCATTATTTATACCACCTTATTTTAAATGAGTTTAAACTTACCACAATTTTTCGGAATTACACAAGAAAATTCTTGAATATTCTTTGTAGTTTTATCCACTCTATCTTTTCCCACATTTGCTTCGCTGTTCTTTACATAAAATCATAAAATAGTTTCATAAGCCCTTGATATGTCAGCATGCATTTCCCAAGACCAAAACTGTTTACTTACACATCCACAATACAGTTAATACAGTTGTCAAATTCAAGAAATTTAATATCTATACACTTTTTTCTTCTGTACATTGGGTATTCTGATTTCATCATCATCACCGTGATATTCTTTTAGTTACTTATTTTCCAGTACAAGATCCAGTCTAGAATCACAAATCATGTTTAGCTGTCATGCCCATTTAGTTTCTTTTAACCTGGCGCAGTTCTTTGTCTTTTATAATATTGATATTCTTGAAGAATACAACTAGGTACTTTACAGAATATTCTTCAACTTAAGTATTTCTGAGGTTTCCCTATGATTAGATCAAGTTATGTATTTTGGGCTGGGAACTCTATAAACGGGGTTCAAACTTTTCCATAGTATCTCATGGGGTAGCATATGATTTCTGTTCACCTTTTATGGGTGATGCTAATTTTGATTGCTTTGTATATTAATTTTCTATTGTTCATGACAATATGACCACAAAATTACCATTTAAACACATATGTTTTTTATGTGACAGTTTCATTGTGTCCAGTGTTTGCATATGGTTCAACTGGGTCCTCTGCTTCAGAATCTCACATTGCTACAATTAAGATTGTTAGTCAAGGCTGCAGTATCATGTTGGGGTGTCCAAAAGCATTTACCTCAGAGCTTACATGGTTATCTGGTTATCGGCAGAATTCAGTCCCTTGTGGACCATAAAATTAAGGGTGTTTTTCTTGCTGGTTGAAGATCTGAGGCTTTCTTCAGTTGCATATACCTTTTAATAGAATAGTTCAAACTATAGACATTTGTTTCATCCATACAAGAAAGGAAGGGAGTCTACTAAGCAGAGTACAATCTTACATAATCTTGTAAGTGGCATCTCATAACTTTCCTATATTCTATTGGCTAAACTATCCTGTGATTAGCAGGAGGGGAGTATAATGGGGAGCCATCTCTACGTCTGTCCACCACACTTTATGAACTTCCTTATTCCTCCACCACTTAGTTACCATTTTTCCTTTTGTCATAAATTTGTAATTCGGTGGGGCTGTTGGAGACCCTGCCAGAACGAAATAAATTTACTACATCAATTCTAAAATAGTGACTTTCTAACTTATAATCCATTGTGTATGTATTAGTCAGCATTCTATTATTAGGGAAGGATTTATTTATTCCATATTCATTTGGGTTTTTTTGTTTATTCATCTGCATCAATGTAGACTCATGGATTATTTTATTCAGTGAATTTTAATCTATACCATTCCCTTTCGTTTTAATGTTTCGATTTCCCCCAAGACCTAGTGAGAGTAATCATTTTAAGCTGAACCCTATATCAAATTATGACTAAAGCATATTTTATGCCCCTTTTATGTAGTTAGTATTGTGAGATACTGTGTTCAAAATGTGTGCCCAGTATTTGGAAGTTGATTTTTTTACCTTCCCTTTCTGTGGGTGATTTTACCTGTACTTTGTCTAAGTCCTCCACTCCCCTGTCCTCTTTTGAGAGTCTCCTAAGACTCTTCCTCCTAATTCTTGGCACTGATAGGTTCTTCTTCCCCATCCTTTGAATCCTTTTTAACAGACTGTACCATTGAAGTTTTGTCTGTACTTCTCTATAAATAATTTCAAATGTAAAACCTCTGCTTCCTTAGTTTTGCTAAGTTGTGAGGCATGTGTTTTTTTTCTTTTGTTTGTTTATATTATGACTATATTATGCTATAAATATATTACACAACATATCGTTTTGTTTTGTTTATATTATGCATATATTATGCTACAAATTTCAAATGTAAAAACCTTGCTTCCTAGTTTTGCTAAGTTGTGAGGCATATGCATTTTTCCTTTTGCTTTATTTTATTTGTTTATATTATGCATATCTGGGAAGAAATATGGAGAAATTCAGTTTCAGGCATTTCCTATTATACCAAGGTAACCCTATTTATTTTTAAAACAATTCAGCAATGTTAAATGGTGAGATAATAGGGCGATCATAAGAGAATATAAGCTACCATGATTGATGATACACCTTGTCTCAATAATATTACAGTAACTTTGCATATTTTTTCCACTTAATTCTGAGATAAACATCATTTATCTTTTTGCTTTTAAAGATGAGAACATTAAAATTTCAGTGGTAAGTGAGAGAGCTAGTATTTGAACCAACCTTTGTTTTTCTATAAAGCTAGTGCTCTTGTCACAAAATTTCAATGCATAGATTTAGTTCTCTGTTCTGCTATGTAAATTTCTTGAGCAATCTTTTTACATTATCCCAGTTTCTAAGCCTTATAAAAATAATAGCTAAATATATATAAAAAATTCTACCTCACTGCATTGCTGGAAGGGTTAAATTGATATAAATCACCTAGTTTTTATTTTATTGTGTGCCTGATATGGTATAGGTACCTCAATAAATAAAGCTTCCCATCACTCAGGTGCTGGGTGTAAGTTGGAATGCAGGGATTGGTGCCATGTGCTGAGCACTGAGATGAAGAGAGGGGTGCTTATTGTTTCTAGTGGATTTAAGTGAAGGGGTTGGAAAAAGACACTAATAAGAATCAAAGACAAAGATGGAGAAAGAGTCGCCACACGTAACCTAACTTAAAGGGAGGGTTAGAGAGGTGCTGTTGTACTATGCTAAGAAAGAGGATCACACACAGATAGCAGAAATTGTAGATGAGTTGCTTTGGCCCTTAAAGGACAGGTTAAATTCAATTTCAGGAGGCCTGCTTGTTTCCAACATTGAGGAGTGGCTAAAATTTCTTCTTCTCTTATTTTATTCTTCAAAAGAAACTGATGGAATTTGTTTGTTTCAGCTAAGGGACCTCATAGGTTTCTTGAATTCATTGTAGTTGCTCACAATTATAGTAATTCAATGTCAGGTGCACATCACTCATAAAAATCCAAGAGCTGCTTTTAGAACAATGTGATTTGTATTCCCTTTAGGTTACTCAGTCTGAGTCATAACTTAGAAGTTTTAGAGTTAGAGGGCTACTTTTGGCAGTTGGATTTTAAAGCTACTTTATGTCTATCACAGTAAACACTGGGTTAGAAATCGGGTATATACTGTGCATTTGTAGCTATTCAGGTCTATAACCAAGTTTGTAGTTTAAAAATGAAACCTTCTGAGAGGTTTGAACTTATACAGTATTAAGTTTGAAGAATACAATTTAACAAACTATTCAAATGTCACATTAATAAGCCTAGTGAGTTTTCAAATACATATTATCTATGTTCCTACACATACCCATTTTGATCATTCTAATTAAATGTAATTAAACTGAATAATGTGTATAGCTAGGCACCATATGCCAATTCCTGATGCTAATTCATAACTTATTAATATTTCTTGAATAAATTCCAGAGGCAGTAGAAACAGTACTAAAGTCAGCAAAACTAAGGTCAAATCCTGCCATTGCATTTTCTTCTTTAATGAAAAAGGCAACTCACTAAATCTCTCTAATCTTTTCCTTATTATTTGAAAACAGCAATGATAACATGAATCCAATGCTATTTTGAAAAATAAAAAATAAAGACACCTCTCATAAAGTCTGGGTAAAGCATAATTTCAGTAAAATATTTTACTATGCCTTCACAAATTCGTCGAGATATTTGTAAAAAACATACCCTACATATATTGAACTGATATTTCTACTTGTTAAGTTAAGATATCTCTTATGGATTAAAAATCTGGTCCCCTCAAATTTGTATTGAGGTTTAACCCCCAATATCTCAAATTCCTGGCTTTAATTGGAGATGGAATTTTTAAAAGAGATGATTGAGTTAAATGAAGGCATTAAGGAGGGGCCCTAATTCAATAGGACTAGTGTCCTTATAAGAAGAGAAAGAGACATCAGGGACTCACCCAGAGGGATGGCCACGTGAGGGTGCAGCCTGGGTCTGGCCGTCTGCAAGCCAAGGAGAGAAGCCTTGGGAGAAACCAACCCACTGTCACCTTGTTCTTGTTCTTCTAGCCTCCACAACTGAGAGAAAGCACGTTTCTCTTGTTCCCGCCACCCAGTCTGCAGCATTTTTGTTGTGGCAGCCCTAGCAAATGGATACAATGTGTTGTTTTTATTTTTTATTATTTTATACTTTTATTGGTACAATATAGTCTCACATCACATCATAATGTAGTTCACAGTGATAGCGACATACATGCACACAGCACTTGGTGAGTTTTCCCCTGGCTTGGCATTCTCACATGTGCACACAATGTCAGTGGAAGTGTTATATTGATTTCCACACACAGAAACAACACTGCACAGAACAAACAATAAAGGGTCGGGACAGTTCTAAGATTGTGATGCTCGTTTATGTATCTGTACTTACAATACTTACGTAAAAATGTATCCCCACTGAAAGGGCTTACCAATACTCCTGAGTCCAGCTTTTCATTTTTTTTTGTGTGTGTGTGTGGTACTTGGGTTGAACCCAGGGGCATTCTACCTGTGAGCTACACCCCCAGCCCTATTTTTTATTCTTTATTTTGAAACAGGGTCTCACTAAGTTGCAGAGGGCCTCACTAAGTAGCTGAGGCTGGTTGCGAACCTGGATCCTCCAGTCTCAGCCTCCCAAGTACTGGGATTACAAGAGTGTGCTGCCACGCCGGGCTCTGAGTCCAGTTTTTCTTTGGTTCAGCCTTCCCAGAAAAATACTGTGAGAATTTGTTCACTGAGATGTATAGAGAGTAAATCAAAGCATCGCTGTAACAAAGAAGCTCTTTCTTTAACTGAGCACCGACCAGGTATAAAGTTCACATGAACATTTTGCAAAGAACTAATGGGAGGAAAGCTGAAAAAAAGCAAAAAAAAAATGCAACTTTTTGTTTTTTCCTATTACTCAACTTCTGTTTAGCATCATGTGAGCGATTGCAACATACTACAAAGAGTAAAGGCCAATGCTCTCTTTTTGAGATATCATTTACTCACTACAATGCTTTCTGCAGCATCGGCTTCCACCATGACTTTCCTGTGCCTCTTATTTCTTAAATCATTTTTGCCTATCTCTGAATCTGCTCATCTTTAAGCTCTAACAGGTTAAAAGTATGACTAGGTAAAATGAATCACTGTCTCTTATTCTATTCAGACTCTCCATCAAATATGGAGTACCTTTCCTAAGGAGACCCCATAGTACTCATTTTATACATTAGCTCATGTAGTCATTAAAAGGTACCAATTTTTGCTGGGCATGGTGACACCTGCCTGTAATCCCAGTACTTGGGAAGCTGAAACAGGCAATGTTTACTATAACCATTTCTCAAACTTCTGATTCTCTTCCAAGCCAGTCACTTGAATTTTGAACAGCCTTTTCCTTCTAATCCTGAAATTCTTTAATGTCCTGAAAATAACTATAGGTTTTCCTTGTTCTTTATGTAATGTTTTGTAATTATGTGAAAACACGCACTGTGTTAACAAATATCACCAACTTCAGTGGCACATAAAATTATTAGTCTTATCTGTGTCATCTTGGCAAAGCTGATGCTCTTTTTGGCTACACTCTGGTGGCTTTGAATCATATTAACTTTTTCAGCAGAAACTACATTTCTAAGAGACCCCATCCTGTGTGATTGGTTCTAGGCTAACATTAGAAAAAAAAAAGATATAAGCTGGACGTGGTGGTGTGCCCCTATAATCCCAGTACTTGGAAGGCTGAGACAGGAGGATCACAGGTTCACAGCCAGCCTCAGCCATTTAGTGAGACTCTCAGCAACCGCTCAAGACCCTGGAGGGAGCCGGAGGAAAACTCACCAACTACTGTGTGCATGTATGTCACCATCACTATCAACTACATTATTATGTGAGACTATCATGCACCAATTAAAGTAAAAAAATAGATTATAGGGCTGGGGGTATAGGTCAGAGGTAGAATGTCACTGGACTGAATCCCCATATCACAAAAAAATGAAAGAAAAGAAGGATATAAAAGTTATGAGGTTTGAGATGTGAGATGTCTAAGCGAAGCAGCAGGCACTACACAGGCTTGTAATGTGGCATTTCTAGAAGCAGTGAGATATGCCAGCAGCTTCTACTTTGCAACTTGGTATGAACTCATTTAAGCAGCTTATGTAGGCTGAGGGTTTTGAATCATCAGGTTGTATTGACTCTCCTTTGCTAGTGTAAACAACTCTTGTTCTACATCTGTGGAGGTTAATCTCTATTTGAATGAAAAACTGAAATGGTCTCTATATGTGCTACTGATCCTGCTGATTAGAACTTCCCATAACACTTGATATTGCTTCTATGCTAGAAAAATGGTCTTAGGTGACACTGATATCTATGATAATGTGGAAAGTTACACACACACACACACACACACACACACACACACACACACATACACACCTGTAATGTAATTAAGGTTTTAGATAAGGAGGTTTACAGGCAGAATTTTGAAAGTGCCAACCAGTTTCTATGAAGTATCTATTATCTCTCTCTCTCATCTGCCTATCATCATCATCAACCTATCATCTACCTATTGCCTATTTTTCATCCATATAAGTAAATGAACTAATAAGAAACACTGTTTTTTCAATAGACTCTAGAGAATACATTTCCATATAAAAATTTCCTGGATTTGAAAAAAACCTGTTTCATACAGAATTCAAAAGAAAAAATAGACTCAGGCAAAAGTTAAAATCCATGGCTCTGCTAGTCCAATATGATCTCAGGGTTAACATCCCAAGGGTTTGGCTATAATGTTCTTTTGTAAGACCTCAGAAAGATTTAGGATGGTGCCTCATAAATCCTCTCAGCTAGACACAAATTTTTCTAAGAATTTTATGGGCATGCTTTTAAACCCACTCTTCTCGATAAGAGGGCTTCTAAAAGTCTCTTAAAGTGTTATGCGCAAGCACCTTGACTATCCACTCAAGGTGAAAGGAGGCCTATCGCAAAGTGATTTGTGCATATGACTTCAATCTAATGAGAGGAAATTATCATTTGGTAGAAAGTCTCTGAAGATTTCAAAGAAATTTTGCATCTTTAAAATAAAGTACAAATATAGTTGAAAATGCAAAAAGATCTTTGAGTCTCCAACTTTCTACTTCAGGAACCAGCCTATTAACCAGCCTATTAACCAGTAAATTAATCAGACAGAAGAATAGACTATCTCTTCTCCCAAAGGAAAGTGGAGTAGTTAAGAAACTAGAAAACAGAGCTGAGTTGAGGAGAACCAGGAAACAGAACTGGTCCCTAATCATTGGTGAATTCAAACATGAATAATATATCTTTTCTCCAGTGGATATTTTGAGCCTGAGACTCATGAACCTGAATGAATCATGGGGTTGGAAATTTACTCTGAGATCAGCCCTATTGGCCGCTGATGTATATAAAGGGGTGATGCTAAGATTAAGATGCGTTGTGGTTTCTTGAATATAACAAGATTTTATATTTTTTCCCATCAAAAAATTTCAACATGTGTTTCCAAATTATAAAATATTTGGAACATTTCAAAGCTTTTAATAACTGTAGTTTCAAATGTTTTTCCAAAATGTCGTACCATAAACATTAAACACTAAATCTAGAATGGTGAATATGTGTTATTTTTGTTCTCACTTTATCTCTATGCATGTGACATAGTAAACTAACCATGGTATTATTTTATGTCACACGCAGACATGACTTTAGAAACCTTCACAACATGTTTTTCAAAACAGCAAGTATTAGTAGATTGGATTTGGCATTGCAATGCCAAATGAAGTTGCTATTCTTAAAGTAGAGGCTTTCCCAATTATATTGAAAACAAGAAAATGATATATGCTCTCAACAGTATTGTCTCAAACCTTTGAAATTACAGCAAATGTAATGGAGTAAAATAATTAAGAGATATGGAAATGAAGACGTGAAAGAATCTATATCAGCAAATAATATGGTCGTCTGATTTATGCTCCAATATGTTAATTGAAAAAGAATGATATTGGAACAGAAAGTTTAATTAGAAGTTTTTATACAAATGAATCATTAGATATCAATACTTGCCTATATTCCTCTAATAAAAACAAATGTATTTAAATGATTTCAACATATGAAATCATTAGCAAGAGATCAATCCAAAGCAAAGAAGAAAAATTTTAAATTTTACGCTGATATGTAGAATGGAATGATAGGAAAGCATCATTATGTAATGATCAAATATCACAAAAATACTTTCAAATTAATGTATTATATTAGTGTGATTATAACAAAATAATAATGACAATTATGTTTGGTCACCTAAAAGTGATACTAAATTAGTTTCTGGAATGGTTGTGAATTCTCAGTGTTTTTATAAACTACATTAATTAAGATAATGTAATACAGACATTGTAATAGTCAGCCTGAGGGAAAAAAAAGGAGCAGAATAGAAAACCTGAAAATGGAACCAAGAAAGATAGATGTTCTAATTCATATTTGCAGAAAGAGTTTGTATTATTCAAAAGCTGGCATAGGAATAATAGGTTTATTATTAGAAAAACAAAATGTTTATACCTGGTATTACATACTAAAATAATGTCAAATGAGCATGTGAAACAGCAACAAAAATCATGAAATATAGAAAGGAACATATAGGCAAATGTGTAGATGGTCTTAGAAGTTACTTAATATTTTGTAAGTAAAAACAGATAATAAATATATTTATATATTTTACTTCTGTGTTAAGCATATTTTAAAAATTTGCTCAGCTCAAAAAAATTCCCCTTTTTCCTGCAAATTCCCTTTCTGCACTGCTTTCATAAAGATGGGAATATAGTCACCATATATATGGCAATTATAGACAATAATAGATATTTGCTGATTAATACTTGGCCGGGCAGATCGTGCATATTACTTCCTCCAGGAATCTGGGAATTTGACTCAGAGCCTGTTGGAAACTTCCCTCTTATAGCTGGAACATTTAAAGACAATGATGATAAGAGGACATATATTGCCTCAAAACCCAAGAGCCACTTCATCCTCACACGTAAAGACAATGCAGAGACAAAGCAAGAGGCTTAATTATTCAAAAATAGAGAAATTAATATTTTCATACAACAGATTGTTGTATAATCAATAAATAGTATATCCTCAAGAAACTTTATGAACAAAGTTTAAGAAAGACCCTCACTATATTAAAGCTAAAAACAAAAGAAGGCTATGCTAATGTTAATTTTTCATGACTGATTTTTTTCAATGGAAGTACAGTACAAACCCAAGTATGTTATTGAATTGGAAGCAGTCTTTGGTGAAATAACTAAAAAAAAAACAATTGGAAATATAAGCTTTTGATTTTACACACACACACACACACATACCCCACAACTTAGACACCACAATGAAGCCACGCATTGATTCATTGATTAGGATATCATGCCATTTTTCAAATACCAAGGTATCTTTTGGCAAAAAAAAATGTAATGGCTGTCACTTAGTGGAAGGCTAACTTATTTTTTTTTAGAATCCCATATCATTTTTCTACATAAACTACAATTATAACACATAACCTATGACAGAGTTTGGAGTTTCTTTAAAATCTAACATTAAATTAAAGGTATTTGCAAAGCTTTTTGAATAGAGGAATCATCTAGGTTTAAGCATTTTCTAAAATTAATACCATAAGATTTTTAACCCTTTTTAAAAGCCTTTCTTTGAACTTTCACTGAAGCCATTCCTCATTTTTACAGGCATATTTGACTCTACATAATAGTTCATTATACTTGTATTAAAAACAGGAATAAGCTGGGTGTGGTGGAGCATGCCTGTAATCCCAGTATTTGGAAGGCTGAGACAGGAAGCTCATGAGTTCAAGACCAGCCTCAGCAACTAATCCAGACATAGCAACCTAGTGAGACCCAGTTTCAAAACAAAATAAAACAACAACAAAAAAATAACTCTTACTCTGTAAGCAAACGTACCTGATTTGATGTTGGTATGCACTGTAAATCAGCTAGTGGAGCAGAAGTGTTCAGTTTACTGGAGAGCAGCTCACCAGCCATGAAGGTTCAGTGTTTAATGGAGCAGAGGAGCGACCCTCTTGTAGAGGAACTGACAGTGTTAGTTAACCTCCCTGCCAGCGCTGTGTGGATCTGTTAGAACTATCTACTGTGAAGCCCAAACCATTTTTCTGTTTATGGTCCATCAAATGCACACTGTTCATGAATGCAGAGTTTTAAGTATGTGTAGCTCTAGGTTACTGAATGAACTCTATTTATTTATTTATTTATTTATTTATTTACTTTTATTTATTTTTGAGGTAGTGGGGAGTGAACTCAGGGGCATTCTACCTCTGAGGTATACCCCCAGCCCTATTTTTTTTATTCTTTATTTTGAAACAGGGTCTCACTAAGTCGTGGAGGGCCTCACTAAGTAGCTGAGGCTGGCCGCGAACCTTGATCCTGTGGTCTCAGCCTCCCAAGTACTGGGATTACAAGCGTGCGCCACCACGCCTGGCTCTGAATAAACATTTAAACTCAGGAGAGGGCAAACAAGAAATGGCTTCACTAATAGTTACTCTAGAATTTTATGTTAGATTGTGTATTATTTTATGTCATACAGAAAATGTATGAAATATAATTGCACAGTTTCACAAATATTATACAGTGAAACCTGTATAAATATCACCTGAGTCAAGAAATTACTAGCATAATTGTACCAATCCAGTGTTTCTCTCTCCATAAAGGTAACTGCTATCCTGATTTTCATGATCATTTTTTTCTTTACTTTTTTTTTTTTTTACTTCTTACCATTTGTTACTACCAGTTTTTCATTTTAAATAATATGGTTTACTTTTGTCTTTTTTAACATTTTTTAAAAAACATGGAATCAGTGCTTTCCATTTTATTTTTTATTAAGTATGTTGAATATACCCAGTGCTGTAACTACTACTGCTATAACTTCTTGGCATTCTCTTTGAAATACGTATATACTTAATGATCATTATTCTCTAATATGGGACTATGGTCAAAACCTGAAGCAATGGAAGTTACCTTCAACATGTGGTTTCATTTGTTTCTTTAAGTGTATTGAAAGACATATAGCTGGGCGTGGTGGCGCACGCTTGTAATCCCAGTACTTGGGAGGCGGAGACCGGAGGATCCAGGTTCGAGGCCAGCCTCGGCTCTCTCTCTCTCTCTCTCTCTCTCTCTGTCTCTCTCTCTCTCTCTACTTAGTGAGGCCCTCCACAACTTCGTGAGACCGGTTTCAAAATAAAGTATAAAAAAAAATAGGGCCGGGGGTATAGCGTGGAGGTAGAACGCCCCTGGGTTCAATCCCCGGTACCACAAAAAAAAAAAGACATATAAAGAGGCATACTGGTTAAATAAAATAAACTTTTAATATTTGTGAATGCCCTTACTTTCTGATTTCAATCATCCATACATTAAACTTTTAAAATACAACTTAAATGTCTTAACATTCATAATAATACAGTAATTCAATAATAAAAATCTGGACACTAGTGTTATGTTGTTAATAGATAACTATTATTTGAATAAGCAATTCAAGTTCTAGAAAGAAAAAATAAAGTCATTAATGTAACCATGGAATTACTATAACTCTGAATTTTTTGTTCAAGAGTACACATATGTTCCAACTATTTGAAATATTTTACTTTTTAAATGTTTACAAATCTATGCACTTAAAAAAGCTTGCTTTGTCTTATTATCGATAAATTTAAAAACTTACAATTGTTGAACTAAGATAAATCATGATACTTTCCTTAATTCATATTTGTGATTTCTATATTAATATTTATAAATGTTTATGATTTTTAATTGTTTCACCAGTTAGGGACTTTTTTTGAAATGCCCAACATTATTGTGAATTATTTAAAAAGGTTTATTTGCCTAAATATTTTATAAACCGAGCTTGAATTTAACCCTTATTAATTACAAAATGTTTAAATACTCCAAGTTTATTGCTCTGAAAAGAATCAATAATTTTGAACTTAAGATTAACATCAATTGCTGAACCTCTCATTTCAGAGATGAAATTATTATTAATATAAATACAAATGACTGGAAATTTTTGTACTAATGCATACAATTAAGATTGATTAATTTTTAAACAGAAGATAAATTTCATTAATAGACTCCTCTGTAGCATACAGCAACCAGATTGATTCAAGTTATCCAAATGAAAAATATGTCTTATCCACAGGATTCATCCATGTCTTTTTGTGACTGGATGGCTCTTTGATTGTTGTTTTTACTAAATAATACTATATTGCATGGAAAGAAAATAATGCAAAGTTTGTTCTTTGACCACAATGGGATAAAATTAGAAATTATTAACAAAGTTTTGCAGAACTAAAAACTTTAGGAAAAACAAAAAACAAAACAAAAGAATTGCAAATAACCAATAAATTACAAAAGAAATCGAAGGGAAATTTAAAAACATTGATGATTCACTACTTTCTTACCCTTACCCTTCCCTTGTACCTCTTCCCTTGCACCACTGAGGGTTCTCCATTGTCATTGAAGTCCCTTTTGTGTCCCCACTACTCCCTAAGTTGCACATATTAATGAAAACATATGACCCTTCATTTTTTGTGATTGGCTAATCTCACTTAACATAATGTTCTCCAGATCTTTCCATTTTCTTGCAAATGCTGTTATTTTGTTCTTCTTTATTGCTGAGTAGAATTCCATTGTGTGTATTTTGTAATCCATTCATCTGTTGATGGACATCTAGGTTGGTTCCATAGTGAATCTATGGAATTACTGTCATAAACAATGTGTATATATGAGATTATACCAACATCATTCTCAGTGCTACATGTTGGGGGGCGGCGGGGTGGAGGGACATCAAGAGCTGTGTGCATGTATGTTAACACCAAACTGATACTCATTGTGATGTGAGACTACAATGCACCAATAAAAACATAAAAAAGTAAATAAAAACATTGATGAGTGAATTGCAAATAACCAATAAATTACAATAGAAATCAAAGGGAAATTTAAAAACATTGATGAGTGAATTACTACTTTTAGGTTATTGGATGAATACAAGAGTACAACTGCAGGATTGTATGGCATTGCTATCTTTGCTTTATAAGAAACTGCCACACTGTCTTCCAGAGTAGATGCACCATATTGGATTCCCACCAATGATTATGAAGATTCCTGTTGCTCTATGTCCTTCCCAGCAGTTGGTATTGTCAATATTTTTAATGTTAGCTATTCTAAAGGTATATAGTGGTATCTCATTATTATTTTAATTTGTAATTCCTTGATGATTGTGAATCTTCTTTAAATGTCTATTCAGATCTTTGTATATATTTTCCATAATACTACTCTGTTGATATTTTTCTAGGACCGTGTTTTTGGTTTCATTGACCTTCTCTATTGTTTTTCTATTTTCTATTTAATTTTTAAATCTTTATTATATCATTTTGTCTGTTTCTTCCTTGTAAGTATCTTACGGTGGAGGTTTAGGTGATTGACTTGAGGTTTTTTTCTTTTTGCATAAGGGTTTACAATTTAAATTTCTGAGTAAGCCCCAATCTAACTAAATACTATTAAATTGGAGTATGTTGTCCTCATTTTTATTCATCCCAAAGTATTTTTAATTTCCTTTTGATTTCTCTTTTAACTTATTGCTTTGTTTGTTTGTTTTAAATTTTCCCAATTTTTTAGTTCTGCAAAATTTCACTTTGTTATTAATTTCTAATTTCATACTATTATGGCTAGAGAATAAACTTTGTATTATTTTAATTCTTTTAAATTGAGGTTTGCTTCATGGCTTAACAGAAGAAACAGAGCTTTTTGAAGAATATCCCATGTGCACTTGAGAAGAAGGCACATTGTGCTGTTGTTGGCTGCAGTGTTCTAGATGTCTGTTAGGTCTAGTTGGTTTATAGATTTAAAAATAATAGGTATTGTTATTTGTTAAGTATTATTTTATTATGTCATTATCATTAATAATTGCAAGTATTATTATAACAAGTCTTCTATTTTACTATTGATCTTCTGCCTAATTTTTCTATCAATTATTGAATTATGGTATTGAATAGTTTGCCTGTAATATTAACTTGTTTATTTCACTCTTCATTTCTGTCAATTTTTTACTTCATCATATTTGAAGACTTTGTTGTTAGGTGCATCTGTGTTTATAATTGTTATATTATTCTGATAGATTCACTCTTTCATTATTGTAAAATGCTTCTTTTTATTTCTAGTTATCATTTTTAAGTCTACTTTGTCTCTTATTATTACAGCCTCTAAACCTTCTTATGAATGGTGTGTGCATGATTATCTTTTCTAATCTTTTGAGATTTACTTTACTTTTCATCTATTTGTATCTTTGAATCTTACTTGTGTCTGGTATAGAAAGCAAATGGTTGGCTGTTGGTTTTATTATTCAGTCCGAACATTGCTGACTTTTGCTAGAATTGTGTAATTCATTCTCATTTAATGCTATTATTGATATAGCTGTGGTCACACCTGTAAATTTACTTTTTGGTTTTTGTATCTCATGTCATTTTTGTTCCTCCACTTCTTTCTGCCTTA
This sequence comes from Glis glis, assembly GCA_004027185.1. Lineage (NCBI taxonomy): Eukaryota > Metazoa > Chordata > Mammalia > Rodentia > Gliridae > Glis > Glis glis. The sequence continues at coordinate 10,189 of PVJS01007535.1, read as the reverse complement.
TTTTGCACTATTTTCTCATGTAGCATTTTAATTAAGTTAGTGATTTTTCACATCTTTGAGCTATTTTCTTATTGATTACTTTAGGACTTATCAAATAAATCTTGCTGTAGCTGAATAAATTTCAGATTTATACAGTTAAGATGCTATTTTTATTTAGCCCCTTATGGTATTTTGGCCTTTCTAGAAATTTTACTGTTGCTTCTAATTTGTGGACATACAATTGTTTTTGTTTGTTTGTTCACTTCAAGGCATGTAGTTATGGTCCTTCTTTAGTTCCTGATCAGTGATTATTATGGATTCATTAGTAGATGACAAGCTTGAGTTAAGATTGATTATTTTTTTCTGGGAAAGTATTAAAGTACACAAGTTGTACTTATTGAATGATGCATAGAAGATAAAGGGGCTGCTGAGTAGAATCCTCTTTCATGAATAAGGGTCAAGTATTGGTTATATTAAGTAGAAGAGAACAAATGCTCTTTTCAACAAGTTGGTATTGAAGAACTACAATTTATTATAAAATTTGAGGCAGGTAAAAATGTTATCTATTTAGGCAAATCTTAAGTAATTTTTGACATCTAAGTAATGAATTTTTAATAAAATCACAATAAGCATTTTCTAACAAATTAAAAACATTTAAAATAATTGTATTTATGACTTCTGCTGTACTCAAGGGAATTATAATAAACAGCATCAAAATGTCCAAGTTAGAGAAAATATGAATATAAAAATGCAAGCCTCTTCAAACTTGCAGAAAAATGTAAACATTTGTGAGCAGATACATATATAGACCTTCTCTAAAATTTCTAGATATGCATATACACATATACACAATGTCTGGACAAAATACTCTGTTTGATGGAGTAATTGATGGAATTGTGATTTATGCATTTGTGTGTCTCCAATGTGCTTAATTCAAGATTGCAAACAAGGTCTATAGTTTGAATATTATACAGACACATCAAAAAATACAAAGTACTTAAAAGTGGTGGCATAGATAGAGAAAATGTTATTTCAATTCTGTAAACCAGAATTGCATTAAATTATTAGGAATCCTCTCAGCAGAAGTTATCAGAAGTTATCAATTTTATTGGAGATATCAATGATATTGTTGGAAAATAAAAGTTGTAAAGAATAGTATGAACTTTCTAGCCTATTCTTGAACTGCAATAAACAGTTGGAAACATAAAATTTAAACTGAAATTTAACTTTTGAATTCAAAATTAGTCATATCAGTGTGTGGTGTATTAGCTCTAACTGCATTATATAACTAAAACATGATGAAAATATCATTATGGATAAGTATTCAGGAGTTTATATCATAAACTGAGGAATGCACATATCTTACAGAATTTTTTAGAATTTTCTTATTTCTAAAATCCAATGGATTAATATAAAATTCATAGTTGACTTACTTAAACAATGATGATATTTTAGAAAATTTATAAAGTGGAAATCAAATATTGAGAGGTTATATTTGTTTTAAAGCAAGTACCAATTGCGTTCATACACAGAATAATACTAAAATTCAGTGATGGTCCAACCATCAGAGATTCCATCAAATATTATTTAAATTGAATATTTAGATGGTCTCCAGACTGAGTTGACTAAAAGTTCAAGTTAATATCCTTATATCATATTTCCTTTTTTAAAATGCAAGAGCATGGCATAACTTAGTAGAATCAGGTAATAAAAGATAAGAATTATGAGTGTGGAGAGCAAATATAGCATTTTGTTCTATGAGGTTAAATAAATTAGTCATGGTGAAAGTGTCAATGAGAGATAAGATAAATGATAAAGGGATAAAATCATGTCACCTAGAATCACTTTGATCTGAGTTAAATAAACTTTAATCTCTACGTTTGTAAAATGGTATAATTATACCTAACTGGTATGGTTATTATGAAGATTAAATTTGAAAGTATTTTTTAAGTCCCTGCCATCTAATATTCAGTACATGACAGATATTATTATCATCTCAGACTTTTTGGTGTTATGATCTTTCTTCAAGTGCAATAGTAGGAAAAATGATAATATAATACATATGAACATTCACTGAGTGCTACTACACATATTATTCCTATGTAGTAGATGCATGAGACTCACAGTATATGCCAGATACAGAGTAAACTTGATTCTTTGTGTACACATTACCCGAATATCTCTACTTTATGGATGATAAACTTATGCACAAAAAAGTTAAGTAAATCACCTCCGGTGATATAGCTGAAAAGAAGGTGATATAGCTGATAAGAAGTGAAACCCAAATATAAATCTCAGCCACCTAGCATCAGAGAACTCACTTTTAGCCTCTCTTTGAGGCCCACTCAATAGAGAAATGTTTTACAGCAGACTTTATCTCAGAGATTCAAATTTAAAATATGGCAATTCATTATACACTATATATATCTCAGTAAAGAAGAATATGTAAAATTGTTTAAAATTAATTCAATGATGCCTTAATTCTCTGAAGAAGTCAAGTAACACTTCTTTAGGTGTTTTAGCATGTACATAAGCAGACTGAATCATATCATGATGTTTTATTCTTAGCAGAGCTTATATGGGCCATTTCTCAGTCGACATTTTCACTGCTTTAATTCAAAACAACTGATCACACAATTTACAGGAAGATTTATTTGCTCACAGATTTTTTGGAAATTTGGGAGTTCAGTCCAGGTCAGGCCAGGTATGTGTAGCCCAGGACATGGCAGCAGGAAGTATTCTAAATTTTGCAGAGAGAGGGAGAGAATAAGGGCTCTGATCTCACATCATGAAGGCTGGAAGCAAGAGCAAGCAAGCAAGGGGGATTCAAAGACAAAAGCACGGTCCCTAAGGTCACACCCCCAGGGACCACCTTCTCCTGCCACACCCCACCTGCCTAGGTTACCACCCAGTAAATCTATTACAATAGATTTATCCACTGATGAGATTACAACCCTCATGACTTAATCATATCTACTCTGAACATTAAAACAGAGCTCTTCAGGGAACATTCTATATAAAACCCATAATAGATCATTAAGGCAATACACACTTTCACTCCATATATTTTATCCATGAACAACAACAAAAAAATTTGATATATCAATCAACTGCTGACATGTTAACTACCTGATATTCTGCTTTTTGACATAACTACATCAATATTAACTACTATATACAAAGTACCCATTATATGCCAGCCATATTGCTTTGTACTTGTTAGGCTATTCAATCTATGCATTGCTCCTCACCCTGAACACAAACTATTTGGGCCCCATGGTCTCTAGACCTCCTCTTTTCACTGTCTCCACTGCAGCTATCTGCCATCTTACAGTTTAAACTATCATGTTTCTGGCTCTCATTTTACCTTTGACATTAATTATTACTTTATCTTCAACGACTTCAAGGCTAGAATATCCACACCCAAATCTCTATTTTTCTTGCTCTCAACTCTAATGACATTCATTTCTAATCTACCTAAGAAATGTACTCCCACAATATATTCAATGAATTATCATTATATGGAACTTTTCTACCTGTAAATTCAATTCCCACTTCCTACAGTATCCCCGTTTCACATCTTAGTCTTTCAACTTTCTGTTTCTCCCTTTTTCAAATCCACCGAGAAGCTGCTCTTCCGTTTGCTATAGTAATATTTTTTAATTCTTTGTATGTATCTTGACTAAAATATATTCTGGATTTTGTGATCAACAATTTTTATAAGTGGTATAGGCTATTTGTTATTTTTGTTTTAAAATTCACTCCTCCTGAAATAAACAGATTTTATTAGTCCCCGGCATTTTAACAAAAAATTAAGAGAAATTATATCCTTTGCCAACATCATAGTGCATCTGGTTGCCATTAGACTATATCCACTGTGTGTTAGATTAAATGGTTAGTTGATGTAAATGCACATTATCATCTCAGGATTATACCAAAATGAAGAGTTGGAAAAGAATTGGACCTGTACTTAGTCTCAGCAGAAAATATTTGACAAGAGTTCTTTGTTTCATAAGCTTTTGTTGAGTGCACTGTTTGGGAGCCAGTTTTATACATTTTGGGTTCTTTGGCCCAGGCACCACAATTACAAGATGTATCTGTGCCTAGCCTCCTTTCCATTGTTACAGGACAATGGTACTGCCAAGTCAAGGACACTGCAGTTACTGCTGTTTCCTTAGATTAGCTGCTGCCACATTATATTTAGCCTCCTAAGAAAAATGCTGGTGACCACAGACAGGTAATAGAGTGCTCCTTATTTGGCCCACTGCATACCATCTCCTCCAGTCCTTAACTCCTTACAATCTGGGGGCTTTAATGAGGCTGTGTGTGTCTATCACTTTCTCTTCATCTTTTTCAAGAGGAATACCTGCAAGTCAGGCTGCATGACACGCCTCACTTTATTGCTTTCTATAAGTGGAAGATTATGATATTTTGATGAACATTTTTCCAAGTTTCAGGGTCACTTGGGATCCTCCTTAATTCTTACATTTCAATGACAAATTTGAGTAATGATCAGATGGTGGGGAGAAGTGAATTAATTCTCAATCAATATAATTTTTTGACAAGTATTTTTGAGATACTTTAAAATTATCTCCAAAGATAACTTCATAATTTTCTCCACTTTATAATTATCTTCACTTTTAATCCCAGAAAAGAAAATAAATCCTGAAATAATGAAGTATTTGTTGAATTTAATTAAATAAATACTTTCATTATGATAATGGGCACATTGAAAAGAAAACTAAATTAAAATGCTTGTTTAATAAACTAATTTTTATTTTTTCAAACGATGTGTCATTCTTTCCGGGGATTTTCTTCTTATAGCCTTTTATCTCTAAAGTCATCATAGTTAATTTAGTCTAATACTAATTTAAAATTGACTGAAGGACTCTGTAGTAATAATAATTTTAGAATCAGATTTATGTGTGCACACACATATAAGTACGATTAAACTAGGGATACTGGGAAAATATGTAAATCTCATCAGTGTTAAAATCCTAGTGGTGAAATGGCAATATAGCTTTTACAATTTTAAACCACTGGGAGAGATCTGGTAAAGGATACATGGGATGTTTCTGTGTAACTCTATATGAAACTATAATTATCTCAAAGTAAAAATGTAATTAAATGTTTTTTAAAAAATCTAGCCAGAGCCGGGCGTGGTGGCGCACGCTTGTAATCCCAGTACTTTGGGAGGCGGAGACCGGAGGATCCGGGTTCGTGGCCAGCCTCAGCTCTCTCTCTCTCTCTCTCTCTCCCTGTCTCTCTCTCTCTCTACTTAGTGAGGCCCTCTGCAACTTCGTGAGACCCTGTTTCAAAATAAAGTATAAAAAATAGGGCCGGGGGTGTAGCACAGAGGTAGAATGCCCCTGGGTTCAATCCCTGGTACCACAAAAAAAAAAAAATCTAAATGAAAATTCTTCTAATATGAAAAATGAAAACCACTCATCTAAGTTCTAATTTTCTGGATAAGGAATCAATATATCAAATTATTTTGTAGAAATCATCATCATCATTTATGCCAACTGGTTAATACCAATTTGGGGCCGAAATACTAAATTTTCTAAGGTGATTTTGCTTAAAAATTATTAAGCAAATGATTTCTAATATATATATATATATATATATGTAATATATATGTATATGTATATATGTATTTAATATATATGTATATGTGTGTAGATATATATATATATATATATATATATATATGTAACCTGATAAAACTGAGCTTGAATTTTATGGATCACATCCTAATTATATTCTTCTGTAGTTTGCACAACTTGCTCTCTCTCATTCATAAATATCTACTCATAAAATTGAATGGCATTGCTTTTTCTAAGTATGTTTTCTATTCTCAGCAGCAACCATTATTGATTTTTCACATAATCCATGCTAAGACAATATGTATCAGTATCTTTTGAAAGATTCTCAGCTACCGAATGAGGAATTTATTATTTTTTTTTTGTGTGGTACTAGAGATTGAGCACAGAGATGCTCTACCACTGAGCTACATCCCCAGCCATTAGTAGTAGTAGGAGGAGGAGGAGGAGGAAGAGGAGGAGGAGGAGAAGGAGGAGGAGGAGGAGAAGGAGTATTGGAGTACTAGGGATTGAACCCAGGGACATTCTACCTCCAAGCTACATACCCAACCATTTTTATTTATTATTTATTTTTATTTTTAAATGGGGTTTTTAAGTCATTGAGACTGGCCCCAACCATGTGATCCTCCTGTCTTAGCCTTCCAAGTACCAGAAAAACAGGCATGCACCACCATACCAGGCCCTTTTAATTTTATCTTGAGACAGGGTCTCACTAAGTTGCCCAGGCTTACCTGAAAAATGTGATCTCCCTGCCTCCGTTTCCTGAATAGCAGTTTGGAGCCAGTAGCAGTGAGGCTGTATTATTAACCTTGGGCCTGAAAAGACAAGGAAGGAGCAGAGGACTGTGCTGAGTTGGTCTTCTTACCTTCTTACCGGGATATAGCCAGCCCTGGATGACCTGCAAAGAAGGTGCCAGGGGTGTATGTACCCTGACCTTACCTGCTCCTAATTGACATTCCTTACTGGTGCTCCCCTTTGGCCAAATATAGGAAGCCAGAGGACAAGAGAACAAGCTGATTTAATCAATGTAGGTCAGTTTCTTGGGCAAAGCTGGATGAGAAAGACTGACTCTTAATGGGGAATAAAAGACAGCATCAGGTTTTCTATTTGATTTAAGAAAATAACAATATCCTTACTCTTTAGAAATTTATGATCTTTTGGTAATGACCATTTGAAACTCTGGAAAATAAAGCTAAGCTAATGGTATTAAGCAGGGCTAAGCAAATGTGATTTCATTAAACGTGCAACACCAATTCTTCCTATCCCCACCTCCCACACAGTAAAAACAATGTGGTCATACTAATGTGCTAGGGGTTTATTCAGTCTGCTATAAAACATTCCCAATTCATTCATTCATTCATTCATTCATTCAATGGATCTTTATTGAGTCCCTTGCTGGGCCTGGAATTATGTTGGATATTGGTGAATACACCTCAGTCTCCAGGTCCATATAGCTCAACTATAACTGTATCTCCTATTTTTTCTCTTTAAGTTTTCTATATCACATCCCCACCCCCTCCATTCCCAAGACACTTATTCTATTTATTTAAGGGTACTGGTTTGCATATTTGATTGTTGCATTACACTTTTAATATACTTCCTTTCAAAGAGGAATTTGTATTGAGTACTCACCTCTTGGCTTTTCTGAAAATTAAACAGATACTGGAACATATGGAAACAAATTCATGTAGTGGACAAGTGAATTCCAGGTAAAACTGAGCATGCTGTTCTTCAAATCCAACAAAAGAAAGAGGCAAAATTCCAGGATTTGTAGCATGACTATTTTTTGCCATCTAAAACTGAGCATGATGTCCTTCAAGTCTAAACACAAGAAAGAGGCAAAATTCCAGATTATTAGCATGACTCTCTACTGTTGGTAGAAGCTTCTCTCAGATCTCTGTCTTCTGACCTTTCCTTTCAGACTCTGTTCCTTGCTTGTGATCTACCTCTCTCTGTCACCCATGATGTGTGTTCTCCTTATTTGTTATTTTGATATTATTTTGTCATAGTTTTGATGAAAACTTTCACTCTTGCATTTGTTAAAATATCTGTATGTGGTGATCCATAGAAAGATAATACAGATTGATGGACATCAGGCCACTTCTAGAGAGTAGCACTTAGTGTGGGTCCTATTATATAGTAAAAGTACTCCTATGGACCTGTCTGCATGTGCGTGGTACATATATAGTTAAGTTTTAATGGTGGTGTCAGCAGAATGGTTCCAAATAAGAGTCCATTATTATTCCTCTTGTGTAGTTTAAAATGTGAATTGGGAAGATGAGCTCTAAATCTTCATGTCTATGGTGATTTTCCATTCTATTTATTACCCCTGTTGCCATCACCAACCAAGGACGATAATTATCTTAATAAAATTGCAGACTCAGCATGTTCTATTTTTGCATAATGATACCTTCATCCAGACATCAACAGACAATCCCTCCAAACTCATTCCTTGTTTGTTTCCAAACTTATGCATACTGATACACCTTTAAATGAACTATGAAATCCTGATTTCTATTCCTGTGCATACCCTTATGTCTTCACATGCTCTCTTTCTTAGCTAGAACATCTTATCTCCTGAGTCCAACAGCCTAATGGCAACATGAACTTCAAGAATGAGTCAGGCCTCCCCCACCCCAGAAGAACCTCTATTTTCTTTTTTTCATGTGTGGTACTGGGGATTGAACTCAGGGCATTCTACCTCTAAGTTACACCCCCAGTCCTATTTTATATCCTTTATTTTGAAACAGGGTCTCACTAAGTTGCAGAGGGCCTCACTAAGTAGCTGAGGCTGGCTGCAAGTACTGGGATTACAAGCATGTGCCACCATGCCTGGCTAGAAGCTCTATTTTCTAAGTACATGGAGATAGCTTCTCCCTTCAGTGAAAAGGAAAAAATAAACGTAGTAAAAGTTGAAATAACTTCTTCTTTTAGTATTCCCATTGTGATATGTACCTATTTCTTCTTACAATATTTTTTTGCATGAGTATATATTTTTCTTGCAATACCCTCTATTTTAGAATTTGTACAACTTTATTCGTTTAGCTAAGTATATTTTTTCTTAAAGATGAGAATTATCTTCATATCTTTATGGCTCTCATAGGACTTTAAAATTACTAAGCACAAAATAAATATTAGCTGAATGATTATATTTAGAAATTTCTGGAACATCCAGAAAAATGGTATTGCTAGAAGATATTAACAATTCTGCCTTCCCATCACTATTCATAGAGAAATTATGTGCATAGATTATATATTCCAGTTATTTTATTGAAAAATTAGCTGAGGTAGAAAAAGCATGAATAATTTAGTTTTAATTATTCTAGTATATTCTGCCTTCTCAAGAAAGGAAACAAGAGAATCTAACAGGAACAAAGCCAACTTCACTGAGAATTTTGTACTGATTCTTCCTTTTGTGTAAGATTATTAGCATGGCTATTTTATGCAGTTTATCAACAAATAAATCTGGTCATAGAAAGAATAATAATTTAAACAATAAAGTTTCAGATCTTTTGTTCTAATTGTAAAAGCATAATGAAAGTCATAAATCAGTAGTTTCCCAGCTATGAGATATCCTTATTTCCCCTGTTAGCACTTTTCAAACACTTAATGCCTCTTGCTTAAATCAATAACACCAGCTTTTAAAGTTCATAGAACTTTCATTTCAGATACATTTTTATTTTACTTTTAAGAAATACAGTAACTAGAAAAATGGATATATAGCCATCATCTTAAAAAGCACAATTCTTGAAGTAAAGCAGAGTCTATTTTTATGAACAATTTCCATATAGTCGATTCATGGAGAAATCACAACACTGCTTGCCTAAAAACAGGCATATGAAAAGAAACAAATAATTACATATATTGGATTATTTATATGATTTTTTAATATGTAAACCCTTGTTAAAATTCATACATGGTTCCTCCAGTACTGAAAACTGAATGATATATTACATACTAAAACATGAAGTATATATAAAATGCATTAATGAATGAAGCAAAAACAAAAACAAATTAGGTTTTATACACAGTGTTGAAATGGAAACATGAAAAATCAAGAAAGAGTTGGAGGAAATATTTAAACACTTGAACAGAATATAAAAAATATAACTATAAATCAATAAGAAAAATAAAATTGTCATGCAGCTTAACAATTGGGTAAAAGACTAAAACAATGGAAGAAAACACTGAAATGAAAAATAAGCATACACACAAAAAATGTTAAAGGTCCTTATGCCTCTAGGAAATTCAATTTAAAACCATAATTATTTAGAACTACATATTTACATATAGGTTTATACACATAATTCTTGATGTATATATATTCACGGGTGTATACATAGATAAAACTGATTCAGGCATACTGTTAAAATGTGGGCATACTTGCTTGTCAAAATAGTACTTCAGTATAAAAGGGGAAAATGCAAATGAAAAGGGTTTGGATCATTGAAAAAATAAAAATGTACTATGGACTTGGGGTTTTCATTCTGAGAGGTTTTTCAATAATTTGTATGAGGTAAGCCACATGCACTAAAATTCACTTTATTCATATCCTCTTCTGTGCATCCTTATATTTTTCAATTTTCTTTTTTTTTTTTTTTTTTTCG